>CABFVX010002256.1:0-46420 GCA_902151425.1 Timema shepardi | reverse complement strand
CGGGTCTGAAATTTGTTGATAATCTCAGTTTGTTAAAAACATTATTGATTGAACTTAAAAAGAAAGCCCCGAGTTAATAATAGATTATAGACCAGTGTGATATCTGCTCGAAATACTCACAAAATAAAATATTTAATATCATATATTAAACCAAAATTACAAAGTAAAATTAATATTCTAGGAAATATGGTAAATAATTTATATTATACTGCTTCGGTGTTCATTCGTACAAAAAACAATTCTTATATGGTCCATTTTCAGTGATGGATGAAACAGGATTCTAGTCCCGGCCGGGAATATTGAGACACGTTTTCCTAAATTGTTTCCCAACTTACCTCCTAGCAAATGTGGTTACATCACCTTAAATTTGTATCTTTTTAATCACTATCAACCAGTAATTAGTAGTAAATATAGTTGAAATAGTTAAGATTATGTTACTTATAAATATTCTCCTATAGTTCACTATAGATTTTACTATCCCCTTAACGGAAGAACGGAATTTCACCTTCCGGCTGATCCACAAAATCCATTATAGCTATGCCTGTCAGTATTTCCAGGGACTCACAAAAAAACACCTGATCAAACTAATGTTAAAACCAGCCTGGATATAAAAACTACGTAAGCCTAGTTAAAAAAAATACACTGCAATCGCTTATAGGGTTATAAATATCCTAGATAAAATATACACAGCATCCATCCGAAATTTAACAGGGATTCGAACCCCTAACCCTAGGTCTATCATATTACAATTTTCCCGGTTGATATCCTATAAAATAGAATTAACTACGGAATCAGTTGTAGACAAATATCTAGCTGGTCCTTCACCGAGACTCACAAAACAAAACAAAACATGATTAAATCATGCTAAAACTTGCTTGAATAAATATTCTACAAAAAAAACTATATTTAAATCGGGTAAGTGGTTCCATAGATATATAAAAATATCCGGCTGGCACTTCACCGGGACCTGCACCAATACACCCAGCTATAATTACTATACTAAAAAAGGCCTGTATAAATACACTAACGAATAATAAAAAAACTACCCCACAGTAATTGTGTTGTTCTATAAATGTATACAAACATTCGGCTGGTCCTTCACTGGGACTCCCACCGAAACACCTGATTATACACAAATAATGCCAATGCCTGCCTGGATATTGATCCAGTACAAAAGTAACAATCACACCGCAATTGGTTAAATGGTTCAGGAGATAAATAAATCCGGACGTATCTTTAAAAGAAAAACAAACCCTGACTGTATGTATGCGAAATCCTCTCCTAGGAGACATCATGATGAAAGAAATAACTGCACCGCAATAGGTTATGAAATTCCAGGTATCCTTGGCTATAGACAGATATTCTTAAATATAGAACAGAACTATAATATATTTTCACCTAAATATATTTATATTCCAAACTTTAAAGAAGTGGAGATATTGTGTAAAGTGGTTTTAAGCTCTTAAAACAAAACAATATTTATCCTTTATTTTCAATTATCATGTAAACCTCATCACTCTGATATTGTATTATTACTTGCCTACGACATGGCCAGTTTTATTGTTTGGATTTCCAGAATTGATTTAGTAAAAAACAGATTTGACAAAAATAATCACAGTTAACATTATACTTTAAATTTATTATAAAATGATAATAATCAACGCAAATCTTAATAAACCACACCTTTACTTAATCAAAGTAATCAAATTATTTAAGGGCTTTAAATATAGTTATATTATAGCCGTTATGGTAACATTAAATAAAGTATGGAATTGAACTATGCTCTCACAAAGTTATACACAGTCATAATAACTTTGAAGAAAAAAATAAATTCACTTTTATGACTAAAACATGTCCAATGGATGAGATTTTATCAATATTTATTTTTTGTCCACCCGTAAATAATATAAAATATTTTAAATTATGATTGGGACCCTTAAATTACAGAAGTTGTTTTTTAAACTCAGCTTCTTAAAAATAAAGTAAAAATCTTTTAGAGTTAATATGTTATTTACGTTACATGTGTAGAATATAATAATTAATCATTAATAAATTTATAATTGGCTATAAACAGTAATTCAGATTCTGGAAAAGGGGAGACTTGCTTTATTTTACCATGTAAAACCAATCAAGTTGGCCAACAGTGCCCAAATAACGTTTGACGTGGTTTAACTTTTAATAGCTAAAAAAAAATACCATCCCGTATGTTAATGAGAGCAAACATAATTAATTAAGTTAGTATATAAATATTAGTTATTGATTTTATCATTATCAGAACAATAAGGTAAAATTAATTCATTAAATCAAACCATTCGGGCATCGCTAAAAGACATAACCCCTCCCCCATCACTCCTTCCCAGCCGTCAATAAATAATTTAACGACTTAAGGCCTTCTCTTATTTAGGTGTCGGGCGTAGCTAGGCAAACTATTCTGCAGTTATGTGTGGAGGAATATCATACCTCGCGGGCTCAGTGAACTAGAAGTTGCTACCTTTCAAACTCGACGGAGTGTACGTACACTAGTTCATAGAAATACGGGAATTCCATTATCCCAAAAATAGTATATTTGTATTAGATAGAGATGACACATGAGAAATGCTTAAGCTATTTGTAGGGTCAGTTGATGGAACCATTGTGGAAGTTAAGCCAGTTGGTTACTTCATGATATTGATTAATAATTCTGACTACAAGGCCTAATATATTCAAGAAGAAACAGAGGTATTAATCCCAAGTCTATATTATTGTAGGTATGTTTTGAATGAATCTCAAAATTGGATAAATTAACCTAACGATATAAAATCTTCATTATAGTTCAAATATATTTTTATTTAGATACCACATATTGCTAAAAGTGAAAAATAGGAACTACACATCGCACCCAAACGACGGAAATTTATCAGAAGCAGAGTAATTAAATCAAGATTTGGCATCAATTCTTGATAATAGATCACACATATTCCGAAATGTTACATTCAGATTCCTGAAAGAGAATGAGTCAATTTGAAATGTTACATTGTCAATCCGAAGAAATGGTCACGCACTCAAGATATTTTGCAATTTTTTTTCTCTTAACTACCCTAAAAAAACCTATACCTTAGTAAAGTGTTAAAATTCCTTGTGTTAAATTTATTAATGGTTTTATAATGGCAATTAAATATACGTAAAGGCACATAATCTCAAGGATAATATAATATATATCGTCGCTGCAAAATTTTGGATACTGAAAATTAAAATGTAGCTAAATATGTTTGATATTTCCTAAGTGAACGTTTGTGTTAGGACTTCTCGGTCGTGTTTGAATTCCAACTACACAAACAAGTATAAGCTATCACAATTCCATCCTATAGTAAAACAATGAACTTAGCTTGATGACTATTTTTCGAAATAGGTGAACTATTATTATGTGGCCTGACAAAGCTTCGTTTACACGTGAAGGAGTCTTCAATCACCACAACATTCACCTTTGAGTACGGCCCAATCAATTCACACGCTACACATTCAAACGGATATCAAGTCTGCTTTGCCATCTTTGTGACATCGTGGGGGAAGTTCCCAAAGGCTCATATCTGCTACCACACTAGCTAAATGCCAAAGACTATCATAATTTTATTGAGACAGCTCTATTAGGCCTGTTCGAATGTTTATTCCTAGCTGTGAAACAAGGGTTGTAGTTTCAACACGATAGAGCACTGTCACATTTTAGAGTATATATCCGAGAGTGATTAGAAAGGACTTACCCAAGGAGTTGAAATGGGAGTAAAGAGGTAATTGTGTGCCTTCTCGCGCGCTGCTTGTACAATCGTCGATACTGCCATGTTGTAGCGTGTACAGGATAGCATTATGCAATGCGCTGCCGCCTGTCTCAAAATGTATGGGGGCCGCTTTGTACACTATGGACAATACTTTATTTTAAGGAAAAAAATAATAAATGTTTTCACTGAACATGTTCTTACTTTCAATATCTTGCCTGAAAGAAATGGTGTGTAACATTACTCCACTTTTGTCACATTTTACAATTAACCCTATCCTAAGTCCCCTTATAAATTACCATAGTCATTTTCGATGACATTTTTATTTATATAATACAAAAGTTGCATTTACAAGAAAGTAAAAATAACGTTTCCTGTAACTGTTCTACTTATTGTAATAACCGGCCCCGTGGTGTAGTTGTCAGTGCACCTGACTATGAGTCTAGGGATACTGGCCTGGATTCCCGTTTGGTATCTTGTGTATTTTTCACAAAAGGGGAATCATCCCAACTGTTACTAGGGCTTGATTAGTTAGGCTTAAGCTAGATTTAAATGTTTCCTTTGGTTCCACACCCTTATACTCAACATCACCATCATCCCATCTCATAGGGACATGAAAAGAGCCTCTATGGAAAAGGATCTTCAATTAGTACATGAACTACAAATGATGTAGCCCAGATGTGCAATATTTATATCCTCATTGTAATAGTGTGTAACCAATTTATTAGTTGATTACTCAATTTATATTTGTACAAAACAATTCTTTCAGCGTATCCCCAAATTGCAGCAGCACGATCAGGCGGTATGGTGGGATACATTGGCAAAGATGCAGAAACTATTTAGAAAAGCAGCACAGACCCTTGGCAATAACGGAAAGCTTGATAAAGATACCATGCATAACTACTTCATGTCTGGTAGGTTATAAATACAAATTTGTTATGAACCAAATCAGAATGTGTTATCAAATATTTTAAATCTCTCAAGAATATAATAAGCCTTGGCACAGTAAACTTGTGTCCTTGAAATTAAACAAATAGTGGTGTTTCGTTTAGTTAGTATTTTAAATAAAACTATTTGTGATCGCTTAAAACATTCTACATAGTTAATTAGATATTATTAAAAGTATCTTTTAAACATGATATATCTATAAATTTAAAACCGAGAATTCGCAACTACAACTCAAGGGTAGGCCTACTCGAGCGAGCTTATACTTTTTTTTAAACATTATATATTTAGGTGCTGGGGGGAGGGGTGGGGTTGAGAGGTTTAGCAAAAAATATCTTTAATGAATGTACCGGTATTGAAGTTTATTGAGTAAATCAATAAAACTTTGATATAAATGATCATATCTTTCTATACAATAATTATAATATTAGAGAAGGCTTCCAACAATGTTGAGTTTAGAATGTACATTTTTTCAATACAGAATAAAATATAGTTATCCAAAAAAAAAAATTAAATAATAAAAATAATTTAAAACTCTTTTGAACACCTTGTTTTACCATTTTCATTGTGCAAACCACATGGTTTGTTCTTCAATTATTTGTTCTTACTAGTTTTCTTTAAAGTCTTCCGTTAGTATTGTTAAACTTATCTGATAATTTATATGTATATATTTGCTTACAGAATATAAGCGTCATGGACATTAACTCTAGGGTTATATAAAATATAAAGTAGTAGCATGTCCTATCTCATTAACTCTTACAGTAAACTGAACTTTCCGTTCATCTTGATAAGTTTTTTTATTTATTCTGTCTATTTGTGTTGCAGTGACAGAACGAGAAGTAATCAATGGGATTCTAAACGTAAGTAACACGAAGAATCATTGCTTAGCCTACGTCCGTTATATCAACAACATAAACTTACAGAATCTGAAGAAAGCTTCCCTCTTCCTGGATATTTTGAACCGAAGTCTGGACACGGAGGCTGCTAAGCTTCTAGCCAATCTTCGAGATGAGCGGCTACCAAATAAAATAGAAAACAGTAACATGCAGAAGTGGGTAATTTTTTGAGATGAAGTATCACCTAATATCTTTCTATACACTACACATCTTATTGAATAAAATAATATTCCATAAGTATCGTAGAGTAATAGTAATCTTCCTTACACTTGTGTACTAAACGTTTTCCAAATGTGAGCCCTGTGCTCACTAACCGGAAAGTTTCTTTTTTTAGAGTAAAATATTCATGCATAACGCATAAACAATATCGAATTTGGTTACCTGGTGGTCTATGGGTAAGGTGTCAGACTTTTGTGCTGGGGTTCGGGGTTCAATCCTCGGTCCCGGCACAGATTTATCTGATTACCAAACCCTTCCTTCACCTCTGACAAGACATCTTTCGGATTCCACGTTAAACTGTAGGTCCTCCATTTCATCTCACAATCACCCTACCATTACACATTAGCGTAAGTGCGTATAACCCTACCGGGTAGTAAGTAAGACGCGGTGCTAATAATAATAATATTGAATAGTGTACTTACATATTGCGGAAGAAGTTGAAATACATTATTTTCAATAATAGCGCTTAATAGAAAAATAGAGTACAATGCATAAAGTTGATAAACTTCTTATTAGTTATGCATGGAGTGTAGTATAGATAATCATTGGACTTGAGACATAGCAGCCAATGAGAATGTGTGGAGAGGATATAGCCAATTAAACGCCAGTTTACAAGCAGACGAAAATAAGACGTATCTTCTTCATGTTTTAAATGCCATGTGGTAGCCTGCATGTTTGTTATTCACGAATTTTCTTTGTTTTAGCGTCAATAACTATGACTGCAAATAAAGGAGAAATATTACATATTTTCATTCCGTTATTGAAAATTAGGTCTTCTATAATATTCATGACAATAATAAAATCTGGAACAAATAAAAATCGAAATCGATTTAATAGTACAGACAAGATTTAAATTTAGTTAAATTCCAACCCGCCTCGGGGGCGTAGATAGCTAATATGCTAGTCGTGTTGGGCTCGACTGCCAAGGACGGGGAGATAGAGGTTCGAGTATCGGTCAGGTGAACTGGGGGTGGTTTTTCCTAAGGGATTTTCCACTATACATCCACGCAAATGTGGGTTCACTTCCTCTAAAATCTAACCTTCCCAATTCCTAATGCATTAGCGCAATTAATACTTAAGCGTATAAACCGAATGGGTAGTAAGACGCGGTGCTTAAAAAAAGAGTTAAATTCAAGTTTCAAAAGATACAGTTTATTTAACATTGTTTATCGAATGAACCCCTTATTGAAGTATTTTTAGAGACCTTATCTATTAGTGAAGAGAGGTTAGGAATGAAGGACAATCGATTTAAGTAAGACTTTATACGCTACGTTTCTTTATAAACCCATGTATTCTTCTTATGATTGTTCACTGTACTGGTGTGTACTGTATTTGCTATCATATATGCGTTATGCATGCATATAAACCCTAAGGCAGCGTTTTTCAACCGGTGTGCGATGGCCCATTGGTGTGAAGCGAAGGGTCTGTAGGTGTGAGGCGGAAGTTTGCGGGAAGATCAAAAAGAAGTGAGAAAAAATTTGAGGGATAAAAATAACTCTTTTTAAATCCACGATAAACGTTATTTTTAAAAATAACCGTATGATCTGTACCGTAGCTACAGACTGGCCCGTCACCAACAACTGTTTTCAACTTACCCTTTTGACAGAAAAGTCGAAGTTTCATTGAAGATCAACTATTGCGCAACAGAAAGACTTTTGTGTACGTGCTGCAAGTAAACTGTGAAGTGAAAGTCCGATATCCTCACCCCTTCTCTGAACTAAGACACTCGTCCAACTCGCGCATGCGTGAGAGTGCAGTTCAAAATAACCGTATCAGTGAGCCAGACGTCCGTTGCTACCCCCCCACCGCCCGTTGCTATGCGAGTGTGGACTGTGTTATAATTGTGTAGCGCCTTATGATTGGACGTCTATGACGACATTGTGATGTAACTCTCTCCTTCCTGATTTTCCCCGCTGGGCAAAATCGAATATAAGCTTGTGTTTCAACGTAATCTTTACTCTTTGATGCCGATTAGGAATTAGCATAACTTGGGCAGATAGTAGGCCCCTAGGACCGTCTTATAAAATGTAAGCTATACTTAATGACAGGAATTAATCGCCGACCATGGACTTCGAGTATGTTAGGTTGAGGTTCGAATCCTGGAGGAATTTAGTTTGTTTAATGTAAATTAGGGAAAGTAATCTTCGACCGTGAACTGTACTTATTACAGGTCAGGGTGCGAAGCTCGGTGAAGTTTACCAGAATAAGTGTTAACTAGGGAGATTGTTCTCGAACCATAAATATGGTTAAATTGAGGTCAGGGTTTAACTCTTGGAGAAATTTGGCAAGTTCGTTTCTTAACAAGAATATTAATACTTTGACTTTAAACATAGTAACACTTAGGTCTTGGGTCAAATCCCGGTGGATTTTAAAGGGAAACTTGACTTTAACCTTTAGCTTTTGGATTCAGGTCAGGGTTCGAACTATGGTCGTAACAAATTATTGTATCTATATTTTTAGGTTAGTGTTAGGGTATTTGTAATGTTTACAGTCTATTGTATTTATTTCAGTTAGGTTAGTTTAGTAGTTAACGGGAAATGTTAACATTAGATTATATGTATTGTTTCAGTCAGATGTTTCCAAAGTTACACTTTATTACTATGAGGTTCAAAACCCATTAAACGTTAGTTTCATGGGAGATATTAACTTGACGTTTTAAAGACTTGATAGTTTCATGGCAATATTTATTATTTGTAAAACTTTATATTTTTTTATTAGAAACAATTTCTCTTTTTCATCGCGGATTATTATATCCTATTGTATCTATATTTATAAGAGAATTGCTTTATCATTTATACATTAGCTTATATAAATATCAAAGTTTAATACCCAATATTGTACAAATTATCTGACTCTGAGTATTATCAAAATAAATGAGCCCTTGGGCTGTACTTGTTAACCTTTGTTAGTTCTTGTCTGATCTCAGACTACCTTTTGGTTAGGTCCATTAGACCTAGCCTTAGCTTTTCTGGTAAGACAAAAGGCGAAGCAGGATGACATGGCCTCTCTGTGATTACCCCTTTTTTGTAATTTAAAACCGCGCTCTCTGTGGCAACTTGTTGAACTTAGGTTATGGGACTAAGGGACGGAAGGTAGCCATAGAGGGCGAGGGAACGGTTGATATTAGAAATTAGGCTATTGAAATTTTAAACACAATATGGGGTGGGGGTAAACATTTTAGAAACTAGATCTTGGCCATCTGACCTTATCTTACCTCTGCTTTCCTGGCATATGGAGGAATTCATTTGTTAGGTGGGGACACCATTCAGATGCATTCCATTATCCCCAGATGGTGGGGTCACGGCCGCCAGGCGTAAGGCACCTGCCCGACATACGGCGGCAGAGACGCGCTCTGGGCCCGCGCACGCTTAATATAAGTGTGCATTAGACTGTCTTTTCCACCTCCCGGTACTGACAAGTCTCCGAAAATCCGGTTGGGGTGCCTCCTTGGGGCGGCCCTGGGCAATGTCTCCGTACGGTGGGTGCGGGCATAGCTGCTAAGACCCCTACAGGTCATCTGTATGTGAGGAGCATAAGGATTTATCATCCACAGATGGTAGGATGATACGTGAGAACGATGTTGGTGGAAGGCAGAGGGCACCTACAGTTTAATGTGGGTTACAAACCACGGTGATGGCCTGGTATTCCACACATACACAAAACGTGAAAGCACACACTTTGCCAAAGGTGAAGGAAGGGTTTTGTAATCAGATAAATCTATGTCTTACCCCTAACACATATGTCTTACACCCTACCCCTAGACTACCAGGTCCCCTAAACACAATGTTATTATTCGTTTCCTTAAACTATACAATCTCTCCTTTTAAAAAATTGATGGCGTGCTTTAACAATTATTATTAAAGCTCCTTGTTCAGTGTTCCATGATTAGAAAAAGGTTGGAAATCGCTGTTTTATTTGTTGATTTAGAGTTTGTTTAGCGATCTAAATAAAACATATAAATCCTATTGACAACGATACATAAATAGTGTACTTTATTTTTCAGATAGTTTAGCGAGAAATAATTTACTTGCTTGCTAGTTTAAGTGTAAAAAATGTTTACATTAGTTAATTTCCTCCCAGGTATACGGTAGAGTGGATTGGAAGAGAAGGTCTTGACACTGAGACGCACGAAGAGTATCTGCAACATTTTATTACTCACTTCTACAAGAATATAACCAAACTTGTTGATAGAGCTATGAGGAAAGAAGATTCTAGTGCTCAGGGACAAATCGTAACTGAAATATTGCAGCATCTACACGCTTGTAATAATTCGGTCAAGGTATACTAATGACAATTAAGTAATATCAAATTGATTTTAACTTTACGCATTATTTAGAAAGCTATACTTTCTTTAAAAAAAATACGTTTAGCTTTATTTAAATTCCCAAACAATAAAAAAGGAAACAAACTTTCTAAGTTTAGAAATTTTTAAATTCATATTAATAAAATGAGGAGTTTGTTTGTCTGTCTTTCATGATCATTACGTGATATCTATCACAGGCAGAGGTCTGTAATTTAAAAATTAGTAGCCCATATGTACAAACATGTGCATCTTGAAGATGACATTTTTAAATTTTTGATTAGATTTTTAAAAATTTATTAGAAACTATGTCAGAGGGGCTAAAATGAAGAGGATTGTTTTCTGTCTCCTTGAAGCAAGGAAAAGCGTTGTCCGTAGTAACCACGCAATTCATTACGTGATTGCCCCAGGCAAAGTCAGGTACTTCTGCTAATTGTATATATTAATAATCCAAATGTATGATTTATTATCTAACACCAGTGGTCCCCAAGTACAAAAAAAACTGATGTTGGGAGATGACCCCNGGCAAGAAGGATCCAGGAGCCCTCTCCAGGAGTATTCTTGAATATTCAAAAATCTTGGAAGTTATTAGGAGGGTACTCCATTTATACCCGCTTTGGTGGTTACGTGGTCTAACGCGCTACTCTCGTGTTAGACTAGACTGCCGAAGATGGGAAGCTCGGGTTTGATCCCGGTTGGGTGCACTGAGGGTGGTTTTCCACTCTATCTCCACGCAAATGTGGATGCACTTCCTCTAAATTAAACCTTTCTAATCCATAACACATTAGTGCAATTAGAACATAGGCGTATAATCCAAACGGGTAATAAGACGCGGTGCTAAAATATTACCTTCATTTTATTCCCATTTTTCCTAATTTATTTCTTTAAATATTTTCCTTTACTCATCGTCACCCACTTAACCTTTTTTTACAAGTATTGCTACCGAATCATCTTGACCCTTGTAAAGGTGCCCCTATTTAAAACCATTATGCACAAAAATAGTATGTATTTGTGTTTGTATTAATCAAACCAAAATTCAGACTGAAAAAAAGTGTTCTAAAACTATTTTACTAAAACATTATATTTTATTTTTATTTATGATGAGTAGTAAAAACCAGTTTCAACTTCTATTAGTATAATTATGGTTTCATACGCTTTAGTTAATAGAGTAGGCCTATAAAATACATTCTTTCACCCAATTGTATTATATAAGAGCTATAAATTGTTTACTTTGTATATGTTTTAAATAATTTTTATTTAAATGCAACAGGGTATTCTTGTTACAGGTATTTTATGGTCGTGAAGATAATTTAAAACAAATAGAAGCTTACATACTAGGAGAGTCAGAAAAACCCCTCGTTCTTTTTGGAGAAGGTGGTTGTGGTAAGACCTCCCTTCTTGCAAAGTCAGCAAGTTTAACATCCACCCTATGGTTCAAGGGGATGAAACCTATTAGTGTCATAAGGTTTTTGGGGACGACGCCAGACAGCAGCGCTCTCACCCCAACACTCATTTCTATTTGCCAACAGGTAAGATCGTCATCGAGTAAAATTATAAAGTATTTTTTCTAAGCACTAGGTCTTACTACCTGTTCAGGTTTTACACGTATGTACTAATTACGTCAGTGAGTTAGGGATGATGAGGGTTGAAACTAAAGTAAGTGTACCCACGTTTTTGTAGATGGAGGGTGGAAAACATTTTTTTGAAAAACTGACCTCATTACACCCAACCAAGATTGAAAGTCCAATCTCCCTGTCATCGCCAGCTTAGTCTACTGTGAAAGTGACTCCCTAGACCATGAGGCCACCAAACCAGGTAATTAGAAAGTAGAAACGTAGTGTATAACATTGTTAGTAAAATGGTGTGAGTGATGTTAATTGATGTAAAAGAAGCTCCTAAAACAGACACAAACAATTTTATAAGCTATGTTTGTACATCTAGCTTTATTCACTACCCTAATTACTCTAAAATAATTAAGTTTATTCAATAGTGCTAGCTTTTGTCGATAAATTTGAATGTATGTTTATGTGTCTTTTTGGCCAATATTAATAGATGCACGCCCGGAACCATTCCAATCAACTTTTATCAATACGTCGACAAATAAATACACTCATAGGGTGAGAACTAAAACTAATAAACAATATTTTCACAAGGTATTTAACGTGCACTTTCTGAAACGACTGATTATATCAGCATATTCAAATTTCAATGAGTGAGAGCACTTATTATTTTTGCTGGGAAAGGCATACTTTCAGGGTTCTTTTACATGTCACAATCGACATCGACCAACGGCTTTATTTCCCCTCCGAAGGAAGTTGTGCTACAGAATTTTATTGCTCAAGAAAAATCGGTCGACCCCATCAGAGTTTGAACACACGAGCATGGGGTCCTGAAACGACCATAATACCACTGAGGTTGACAGTTAATGGCTAATGTGTTTCACACATGTGGGAGTAGTTTAAAAATGAATATAACAAAATAGATAGGGTTTTGGTTGGGTTAGTATTTAGTATGCATAAAAACAACTTGATAGAAAGCCAATAAACTAAATAATCATCCTCAACAAACCTTCCAATAAAAACATGTTCAGTGTAACAAAAGAATGTAAAAGTGTATAACGCAATTTTAAGTAATTATGTCACTATATTATTTTTTTCAAAGCTATTTTTGTTTCACATTTATTAAAATTATTTTAATTTTGTTTGAAAGGAGTAAGGTTTTGGTGAGACTATGTTCAGAGAAATACCTAATTTATACATATGTCTTCATAAAAACGGCAAAGTGTTAATACCACATCTCCGGTAGAGGTAGGGGTACCCGACAAATATTTAAAGTTACCAGATATACTTTCATATATCGAATCGCCAAGCCATATGATCTGCAAGACCATCTGTTGAGTTGCTGTCACTTTTAGCAGACAAAACCTTCACAACAAGATATTTGTGTTTAGTTATGTTTATCTTTTAGCCGTTTTTAAATCTTCTGCTAGCTCTTATCTACCACTAATCCTGTGGCGACTGAACTCTTCTTGAATACAAGTCTTACAAGGTTGAATTCCAGATAAATTAATTCATATCTTAAAAATTGTATACCTTCGTGTGGAGGGTACCGCGATCGAGTGGTCGCCAACAGTCCGGTGGCTGGGGGTGACCCTGGATGCGAAATGCAGTTGGGACCCGCACCTGCGTTCGGCGGTGGGTAGGGCCAGGGGCGTCAGTTGAAGCTGGCTCTCTTTTGCGCCCGGTCAGTCCGCTGGAATACGGCCACAAGATCAGACTTTTTCTGCTCTGTGTGATGTCCATCCTGCTCTATTCCGCTCCCGTATTTTCCTATCTCCGTAGATACAGATACAACCATATCCGTTCTGTAAACCACCGGTTCCTTCGTCTGATCCTCGGGGCCCCACCCCGCGTCCCAAACCGCGTTCTCCTGACCATGTCAGGCCTCCCATCCTTGGACAGCTGTATCCGCGGGCTGGCGGAGAGGTTTTTCAGTCGGGCGCAGGCCAGCTTCCAACATGATCGTCAGGGGCATCGGCGATTACGACGCTCCTGGCCATCCCTACCGCCGAATAAGGGACGGCGTAGTGAACCCCTTTGTCGACGTCGGCAGGTGACCTCGGAGTCGAATCTGGGGAGTCGTGACCCCCCTTCTAGTCGTGTGAGACTGGGATAGCGGGCGATGCCGGCAAATGTGCCGAGTTAGGGAGTGATGGGCGTGCTGCGTGCGGGGGAATCAGTGTGTGCAACCGTCTACAAAAGGACCAACCAGGTCACATGTGAAGTGTAGGGGGGGGGACTGTCTCCCCCCTACGTCAAAAATGGTTTAATGAGACCTGTTTGGGGATAGACAGAATTGCAAAAACTTTTTATTTTATCACACATACTGTATTTTCCGAGAACCAAAAAGGGTTGGAGTAACTTAATTTATTTAACTATGTTTGTTCAGAAATGCTTAATCTATGTAAATTTATAGATAAATAAAATACTTATGAAAGAAAACTGTATACCCTTTAAAATATATGGTATGTGAAATAAACTAAAAATCTACCACTCGCTAAAATATCTCATTATATAGATTGTATTATTGTATTGTATTGTATTGTATTGTTACTATTCAAAGACTATCTAATATATTTATCTATTATGTTATATTTTCAGATATCATACAATTACATGCTTCCATTCGAGGATATCCCAGTTGATTTAGTACCACTAACAGCGCACTTCAAGCACTTACTGACAAATGCTAGCAGGGAACAGCCACTGATATTGTTTCTGGATTCCGTGGATCAGTTAACTGGGGCCCAGGATGCCAACAAGGTGTCATGGTTGCCCTTGAGATTACCACTGCATTGTAAGGTGGAGAAATAATTGTTTGCTCTATTAGATGCATACATTTGAATTCAGGATAATGGAATCAAACCTTAACTATCCTGCATTTTATCCATAGCATATATCGATCATTGTATATTATACACTAGCTAAAGTACCCGGTGTTGCCCAAAGTGACCACGCAATGTATTGCGTGGCTACCCCGGGGAACGCTTTTATTTGCTTCAAACAGACAAAAAAAAACTCTTCAATTTGTTTCTTCCTACTAAGTTTTTAATAAACTTAATAAAACCTAATCAAAAATTTAAAATTCCATCTTCAAGGCGCATGTGTTTGTACACAGAGGCTACTTATTTTAAATTTTCAGCCCTCTGCATGCAGTAGATATCACGCAATACTCATGACGGACAGACAAACAAACTCGTCATTTTTCAATATACATCAATAAAATAAATAATGTAAGCAAAACTGATTTAAGCTTAAATCAGTTATTGTCTGTTTGCTTACATTATTTATTTTATTGTTGGTGTTTTAACTAGTACGTTTTATGGCATGGCTTTAATTTTCTTTAAGTGTAGGAATGAGAAGTTATTTTAAAGGAAGTTCTTCCGAATTAGCGTGAGAAGAGGTTTGTAAAACCACAATGATAAATCACATTTGCGAAACCATCCTTCCTTAAGGCACCCAGTCTAGATTTGAACCTCGAACTGCCCATCAGTGTTTGCCAAGTAATTGTATTTGTGTGGAGATTTTATATCTGCATTTGATGTAATTATTCACAAACACATTAATTATATTAAATTACATTCATGAATTTTATTCCCAATAAAAAACACAACATTTCTCCGTGTATTGTATTCTTTCTACTGACACCTTTCAGTTGTTGGTGTCGTGTGCAGCGGAGGAGGATAATCCCGAAGTGTCACGGGACTACCACTTGTTGAGACGTATGATAGACGTGGAGGACCACTTCATTGAGGTCACAGCACTCGGCGAAGACTTGGCTATGCAGGTCATAAGGCAAGGGATCAACTCCAATTAATATTAATAGTTCGGCTCAGGGTTTATCATTTTGTATTCTGAGTATTTAACATAGATCCTCAGTATATGAATTAACACTTTCCACAACATACATTGACCAATGTTTCTGGGCTTTATCATAAATATATTTTAAACCTAATCGAAAATCTGTAGGATTATAATTGCCGTGAAACATCGCTTCATGGACACCTCTCAATAGTTTATTCATATTTATAACGGACAGTTTAAACATTCATGACAAAATAACGTTGAAACACTTTTATAACAATGAGTTTTCTCAATAAAGGACACGTGCACGGTTAGAAATGTATATTTAAAATACAAATATCTAAATAGCTGACAAAAATTTCAAACACCAGTTTATAGATTCTACGGTACATGTGTTATAAATGCCATTGTCTTGCTTGCAACGCGGGCAGTTCCACCTTCCCCTGCTATCGAAGCAGTTTGATTACTATAGCAGCCAGCCTTTTCAGAGGTGGATACAGAAATAACAAACAAACAAAAGACAAAAATGTTTAACTTAAATAAACCATAGGGGTTTGTTACGCTACATTATATGGCAGCCCCTAAAACCAAGGCCAGAAGGAACGCGCCTTCTAAGCCACCGCGACCAGCACGAGCTAACGTCCATAATACTTGCACCCTTCAACAGAGAGCAATGTAATAAACAGAGCCCTGCTTTTATGGTGAATAAAAAAAGTCCAATTTCGTTTTTAAGTTTCCCAAAAGCGGTGAATTACAAAAATCCTATTTTTGCGACGAAATTATCGAATTAAGACAAAAGCGTTAAAAAAGTGGTTTTTACCAAACTTTCGTGATTAAGGTGACTTTGTTGGGTTAAAACTAGACTTCCAGGACAATGTTTGAAACAGGTAAACTAAACATATTGAAGTGAAAACCAAAAATTAAATTTTGTTTGGACAAAACGGTAAAAAACACTAGCCCGCAAAAAAATGTGCTGTCAACTTATTAAAAAAGTAAGATCTAGCGGCAGCTGGTCCGGGAAAAGTATGTACAAGTCACAAAGACAAAATATTACACAAAAATCATCTTGTTACTTCACAAAAATTGTGACTATATTTTTAAATCTCAATTTAGGCTAGAAAAATACAAAATAACTACTCAACATCACCAAACTGCAACATGCAGCTGGTAACAATGTTATCCACTTTCATTGTGGTTCTGCGGTCTGTTACTACTAAACTATACCTAGAAAAATATCGTTCTGAATCTGCATTTGAAATCGGCAGCCACAACGCTTGCAAACACTTTGTTGCGAAGTCACTGAACATACTGTCTGTCTTCAGCCCTAGCAGCACATTCTCAATTTTTAAACTTTCGATGCCATCACTCTCTTCCATCAAAACTTTCAATTTTTATTTTTCAATATCCCAAAATATTAGCGCGAATGCCGAAAATCGCGACTAAATCGCGATTATCGCGGACATTATTTAAAATCGCGAATATCGTGCTAAAACGCCGATTTTGCGAATTATCGCGACAATTCTGAGCATATATTTACAATCAGGGTAACCTGAAATGTGAACATCTGAAAGAAAAAATGTCATATCTAACATTCGCGAATTATCGCGAACTCCACAAACGCAGGGCTCTGGTAATAAACCATTAAAAAACTATTCGTGGCTGAATAAAACTAACTCTGTCATAATTCATAAACCATGTAAATAATTTTTTTTTACTTACATAAATGTAAAGGGTAGTAATTATAGTTAAACATGCTAGGTGTAAGAAACCAAGATATTATGACTAACACAGAAATGTAAATCTAGTATTAGGAAACAAAACGAATATGTGTCTGGGTCACTCAAATGTATAGTTCTGAAACAAGAATATCGGGTCGGTCCAGTCACAAACAGTAGGTTATTATTTCAGGCAATTGTTCAAAAAATTTCAGATCTAGATGCATTACCACATTAATACCAATCTCTTCCTCAAAGCAGAAAACACTTACTATTCATTTGGGTAGCTGGCAGCATTCCTCACTTCTCCCAAAGTATTTACGAATAATTCGGGTCGCTGACATCGTCCTTAATTCCATCCAAACATCTACGAAACAATCGAGTCGCTGACAACATTCCCCACTCCTTTCTCCAAGCTCCCTTTCTCTCTATCTCTCTCTTTCACATCACGAGAATCCAGACCACCACTCGTCCATTCATCTTCCCACACAACATAGACTAAACAACCCCTCAGTATCTCCATCTCCATTGGTTCCAGCGCAATATCTCCCCGACACACTTGAGGTAGCAAAGGGGAACAAAAAGGGTCCGCGCTGACAGCTTTGATCTAATTATTGTTTATTTTGTATATTCTTGGTTTTTGTCACCTCTGTATGTTTAATGTGTCTCTGTAGTGTTAATTTAATACTAAGTCAAAGACACGTAAGAAACAAACTCTCAACCTTACGGGGGTTTTGCTGCGCTCCTTTTGCCAGCTTGAGTCCTTCATCACTGGGCCTCGCTAGTGTTACTGCTGGGTGATGATAGGACTAACCGCAGCGATCCTAGTGGTGAAGGACTCAAGCTGCCAAAAGGAGCGCAACAATTTTTACCTGGAGGTTGAGTGTCTGGGTATATTATTTGTCTGTGTACTAGGCATAAGCTTAACTTAAATCTATTACTGTTTACAGCTTATGGCCTGGGTCAGTTATATATTCAAGCTATATATTTTCCACTACCGGCTTGATAGGACTAGGAATTAAGCTATGCTGTATTTTATTTACGTTTAGATATTTAGGTAAATTTATTAAATATAATACAGTAAAATAGGCCTACTGTACATATTTTATTTTATTTGTACATTGTTTAAAGTATTGTGCAAATTCCACAGAAATCTGCATATGGTATTATTCATTCATTAGTCACGATAATACTGCTTATAATTACTGTAAAATGCAGTATTCAGAAGTTTATAGTATGTAATGTACAGTACACGGGTTCATAAGGAATAAGCCAAGTACCAGCAAAGTGATTTTTAAATAATATCAAAATAACGGAAGATAAATTATCCCAGAAGGCGTGCACTTTCCAATTCACTTAGTTACCCTCTGAACACATTCAATAAATAGTGTTTTCGTAGAGTTAATATATATTTGTGACTGTGTGTATTATGTAAACTTCACGTTCAGGACATCACATAGTAAAATATTATAAAACACTTATAAAGAAATATTAGGAAAACAAAGACAATTATGGATATACCTTGCAGTAAACTATAAGAAATACTATAAGGAACTACACTTATAAACAACAAGGCATTAGCTTTAAAAATATTTTTAACATATTTACTTAAGGTGACTGGTGAGCATGTAGGCGACTGTAGGTAAGGTTAGTGTTTTTGGAGTTTATGGCAAAACTTTCTTTTGACCAAAATAAATAAAATATTGCTCTTCTTCCCACGGTGATATCAACAGTTGTTGAATATATGTCTTGAGCGGAGCGGCATTAGATGAGAAACTTTTTAAATGGAAATAAAAAGGACACTCTTGACAGATATTCAAGAAATGTTGATATCACCATGTGAAGAAAATTAATCTAAACATTGTTACTGAAGCAATTTTATTTACTTTGGACAAAAACAAAGTTTTAGTGCAAAATCACTGGTCTTTTCTCGCGTCCCTTTCCACCTCACCTTAACTTTGAAAAATGATACATGGACACGGGAATCTAAACCGGGAACCTTGACTGAGCGTACCAATGTTTTACCACTGAGCTATCTAGGATTCATCTTGTGATCAGGGTCATTCCTCACTCATAATTTAAGTCTGTGATAGACGTGTGGACATTATGGTTAAAAATTGCGTTCTTTGTTGAGGGTCTGGGGCTCAATCCTCGGTCCTGGCACAGATTTATTTGATTGCCAAACCCTCCTTTCATCTCTAACAAGACGTGTATTAATCACAACTTGTGAATGTGGGGAATGCCAGTGCTCCACCATGGTTCGGATCCCACGTTAAACTGTAAGTCCTCTATTTCATCTCACAATCACCCTACCATTACATATTAACGTAAGTGCGTATAACCCGAACGGGTAGTAATACGTGGTGCTAATAATAATAATAATAATAATAATAATGAGCTATCATTAATACCACAATTACCAGGTTCAATTCCCGTGTCCTAGTGCCACTTTTCAAAATATGTGAATATTAGGCCTATACTTGATACGGCTTTATCTGTAACCAAAATATTATTTTGATCTCCCGCAATTCGCTATCCATGTATAATTAAATTGATTAATCCATACTTAATTACTTGTTTTATTTCTTTAATGCAGAATGTGGATGCAGACAGCTCATAGAGACCTCACTAACTACCAGTGGAGGCTGGTGTCCAATGCTATAACCAAGTGTTCACTACCTATTTTTGTTAAGTTGGTATTTGCAGAAATCTGTCGCTGGAGAAGCTACACAAAACCACAAGACACACACTTAGCATCTACAGTAATGGACTCTATAATGCTTCTTTTTGAGATGGTGGAAAAACAGGTCATTATGAACAGAATAAATGTTTAATTGTGTTTTATCATATCTCTCGGAACGATTTCTCTAAGGCATTTATTTCATACTAGGATCATATCTTCTAATATAACTACGTAATTATGATCGGCAAAACAAATTAAATCTCTTCCAACTATGTTTGTATTTTTTATTTTAAAGTAAGTTCTTAGTTTAACATCATTTAAACACTGGAATTTAGAAAATAGGTCCCCTATTTAAATTGTATTTTATACATACTATGTGTTTTACCCATCGAAACAGAAGCTAAAATGTAAAAACTATAAATATTTATCTTAAAACTAAATTTTTATTTTTAAAATTGACAAAGTAGAATTTTAAAATGCTAGTACAATAATATCGTCGAATTTCACTTCTACATTATAGTGTATATTAGCTATCCGCTTAGAAACTGCATTTCCATCTGAGTTACCGTAAAAGACTCAGTGGATTTTCCAAATTTTCTGGCGATTTTCAAAAAACATGGGAGAAATCTAGGTTGTAACGTTCTGGTTATACGGGCTCCGCTCTATTGGGTCACAATTGATGAGATTACCGTTTAATTAGCTAATAATTGCCCCGGGGTCGATCACTAATTAAAGCGATACGGTATTTTGACGATATAATTGGTATTTATAGCCCCGAGATCGAGCGCCGATTTTTACGACACGGAATTATTATGCCCCGCGATTGGGAGCCAATTGAAGCGGTACTGTATTTTGATAATATAATATAATTGGTATGTATAGCCTGTGATCGAGCGCCAATTAAAGAGTTTACTGAATTATGTGAGTAATTGTTACTTATATAAATCACTTTATTTAGTCTTGAATAATAGCACAATTGTAAAGTTTGATACTATTTATTTATTCAATAATCACTGTTTGTAATGATCGGAAAACTGATCATGTCATTTAGCGTGCCAATTTATAGAGGCGGCTGATAACACGATCGTATGAATCGAGGACAGGAATGATCTACTAGTGGACTGATCTCCTAGTGAGGCTCCACCTCCCCATTTTTCGTGTATATCTATTGCTCATGGAAGCTTCTTTCGTATATATCTATTGCTCATGGAAGCTTCTAGAAGCTTGTGTTTATAAAAAATAAAATACTAAAAAACCCCATATGGATGGCAGTAGAATATACGAGAACAGGAAACTGACTCAAATTACCTTTTAAAAATACATATCGATCTTTTGAGAAGAGGAAGTTATTTTTATTTTCTTATAAATACTTTAAATTGCCATCTTGACCTTACAGGTACTACGTCACGCAGTCTGACGTCATTTATAGTGGCTCTTGTGCCTTCTTGGAAGAAGGAGTGCTTTAAGCGCCACGTAATAGATTATATTATTTAAATAAAATAAAATATGTTTATAAAACTAGGACGATATTATTGTCAATACTCTCACATATTCTTTAAGGTCAAATCAGGTACATTACAAGGTTCAATGAATAATTATCACTGCTCAGTCAATTTAAACATTTATAATCATAATTTTCAGAAGCAAGCTTATTTCATTAGATATGTTAGAAAACAAAACAATATTTGAAGGCTCTGGTCGTAGTAAACAGTGCCTCAGGTGCTTAACGTCAAAACGACTAAGAGGGACTCTGAATAATTATTATTCCGGTGTATTCAACTATTCAATCCTTAAGTGGTGTAAAAACTCAAGAGGTACTAATAATTTAAAGTCAGCTATTGCCTATATACCAATATTTTTATACATTTCTAAATGAAAACGTTCCACAAATAAAAACAGTCAGTTTGGTTCCACGACCTACTATTCAAAATAATTTGAGACACTTAACACAAATTGGTTATTACAATCCGATAGCTCCTGATTATAATTGAATGAAAATCTTTTGTAATATGCATTTCAAGCTATGTGAAAATCTCCTAATTTGATTTGAAATGAAATATCAAAACTCCTATATGTACTAGGAGATATAGTAGAATCCCTGGATTTTATCGCTATTGACCGAGTAACTGCTTGCAACCGAACATATATATTTCAGAAACATAACTTATTCTCTTTTCACTAAATTGAAAACAATATATATTTATTATATTAAAACAATTTACTTTTTCTTTACTAGATATTTCCAATTCTTTTAAAAATATTTTGTGAATTAATCCATTTCCCTTTCCCAGCATGGTCGTATCCTAGTGTTCCACGCTCTTGCCTACATCACAGCGGCAAAAAGTGGTTTGTCCGAATCTGAGCTGGAAGATCTCATATCATTGGATGACAAGGTATTGGATGATGTTTATCAATACCATTTACCACCAGTGCGCCGCATTCCACCATTACTTTGGACCAGAATAAGAAATGATTTGCCAAATTATTTGTCAGAGAGGGAAGCTGATGGGGTCAGCGTGATGAATTGGTATCACAGGTAAGTTTTCGTTGTATGTTATGATTTTGTAGTTCTCTTTCATGTTTTATAACTCTTTTAAATTTACACTCATAAATAAATTCTGTAGTAAAATGTTTAAAGGAAATATTAAAATTCAAATAGCCCGCATCTGCAGGCACTTGTCTAAAACGTCACCCTCGTTCGAACCTGTTTGCCAGGACATACAGGTCAGGGTTCGAATCCAAGCCGAATGTATTTAGATGTGTTTACATACATGGTTTTCCATTCTCGTCACATGAAAATGAGAGTACAATCTAATTAAATTAGCCTTTACTCATCCCTATTTTTTTAAAGTATAAATATGCGGATAGCCCTGACGGGTAGTAAGACACGTAAAATAAACTCAATGCAACTCACTTGTTTTCCTTGTTAATTTTAGACAGTTTCGTGACACTGCCAAAGAACGTTACTTCAAGAACATGAATATGGCAACGTACTTTCACTCGTCTATTGCCGATTATTTTTTGGGTATCTGGGGAGGAGGGAATCCAAAACCATTTAAATACACAGAGATACAGAGACACAGGTCAGTAAATACTTATCAATTTATTTACATTTGTTTTGGTTAAATACTATACTAGAGAATTATAGTTTCAAAACTAGAATGTAATTTTAATTATACATCAATGTGTTAAAGATAGTTTCATGCAGACAGGGTAGTTATAATACATTGTTATATATTATACAATGAAAAGCCTCAAAGGGTATAAATATGCATATGTCCATGTCAAATGTAGTTAGATGTTTTATTATTATTATTATTATTATTATTATTATTATTATTATTATTAGAACCGCGTCTTACTACCCGTTTGGGTTATACGCACTTACGCTAATGTGTAATGGTAGGGTGATTGTGAGATGAAATGAAGGACCTACAGTTTAACGTAGAATCCGAACCACGGTGGAGGCCTGGCATTCCCAACATTCACAAGATGTCTTGTCAGAGGTGAAGAAAGGGTTTGGTAATCAGATAAATCTTTGCCGGGACCGGGGATTGAACCCCGGCCGCCAGCATAGAAGTCTGACACCTTACCCCTAGACCGTTTTATTATTGTAATATTACTAAATAAACCTATAATCCCTCTAATTTGAATTGCAAATAACTTAAGCGTAATAATTAACGAAAATTGGACTTGGGTGGACTATCTTACATACTTATTTAAAATAAATGGTACGGAACTTTGCATGAACTTTCGTGCTCTGTTGTTTAAAAATGGAGATATCTTCTCAAAATTCGTAATATATGTGAAACAAAATAATATACACTAGCAAACCCAATCATAAATTGCACTATACTTATGTAAAACTTTTTTTCGTGGCGGTTTTAAATTTTTTAATTTAATTTTTAAAGAATTAGTATCCTCATTTGTATGTTTATAACAATAAAAAATATCAATATTGGGGCCACAAAAGTCAACACTTCGTATTAAAATTTAGATTTATCTGATTACCAAACCCTTCCTTCACCTCTGACAAGACCTTGTGAATGTGGGGAATGCCAGGCCTCCACCGTGGTTCGGATTCTACGTTAAACTGTAGGTCCTTCATTTCATCTAACAATCACCCTACCATTACACATTAGCGTAAGTGCGTATAACCAGAACGGGTAGAAAGACGCGGTGCTAATAATAATAATATTAAAATTTCAACTTCTGGTTAAAATTTTCGACATTTTATTAAGTGTTGCACATCTTCAGGTCATCGCATTGTTATTAAATTCCTCATTTATAAATTTTGACCAATAAAAAATGTAAATATTGACTATTGGGTCTAAAATGAAGGAGATAGATCATTGTTGTACAAACATTTCTCCGAAGAGGTTTAAGGAAAAATAATATAATCTTTTTGAGAGACTTACTTATATTTAACTACTCCATGGCATTGGAGAATTATTGTGTTAAAACTTAAATAGTATCTCTTTACAACTAAAGCTCACAAAATTGTATTAATATATTTGCCAATATCTCAGAAACTGTGGTTTTATAAAAATATATTTCATATAAAAGATTTAAATTTTTAATGCTACTACAATTTTGCAATGATAAGTTATTTAGTATCTCAAATTGTTGCAGAGATACGGAAATTCCAGCCTCTGTAAAGTACCCTAAAATTAATTTTCATGGGAAAATGAAAATATTCTGTTTATTTATAATATTAATCAACAACTAGATACGAATTTTAATCAAAATCGTTAGAGCCGATTTTGAGAAAATATATTTTTTTTCACACTTTATTAAACTACTCTTAATATTACGGCTAAACAGACACACAGACGACATTGCAAAGAACACTTTTTAGGATCATTATTTCAGGTTAGATTTTTTTTACGGTTGAAATACTTAACCTTCAGTGTTCGAAAAGCTAAAAAATATATGAGTATATCTTTAGAGTTATTGTTTTTTTAAGTATGTTTCGGATAAAATATTTGTATTATAAATATATCTACATATTTGTAATGATAAGTAATTTCATATCTCAAATAGTTTCGGAGATATGATAAAAAATGAGAATTTACGCGTCAGACTAGAGCCCTTAAAGTCATTTTGCCGAAATATTGAGGGTAGCCATTTTGTTTATAATACTCATACATGTTTTGAAATGAAATTTAATCAAAATCGTTATAACCGATTTTGATAAAATCGACTTTTTCTCTTTTCACCCTTCAGCTAATTACCCTTAATTTTAGGGTTGGATATCCAATTCCAAAAATTCTTTGAGGCAACCTCTGTAAACCCTAGATACCAAGTTTTAGCCCATCGATAAAATAATTTAGGCTCTAGTTGGAGCTACAGACAGATGGAAATTCAAAAACAACTTTTTCGGATTCGGGGGCTCATGAAACGTCGAGATTCATCAAAATAAAGAGTTTAATTTTTTTGACGATCACAATACTTTCTCTACCTGTATTCTTATTCAACCTTCCTCATCCTTATCCAACTAGTGTAAATATTTGGATATCTCAACCTGGTTGTATGACATGGCGCACTATAAAAACAAACATTTATTTATAAATCCTCTTTTTTGTTAGTACAATCTAGTAATGAAAAATTATATCCTACATAAGTGTACATGATAGTCTTGCAAATTATTTATAAACTACAAACGAAAACGTTTGGATAATGAATGAAAACCCTTATTATTGAAACAAATATCCCATATGCAGCCGGCCGTAGTTGAATTCGGATTTCCAGGATAAAAGATAGGCATGCTAACCACGTGCCTTACTGATACTTATATGTATCATATTTAAAAATAGCATTGTTTAGCTGACACTGATAGCTAACAAATTAGCTATAAATTTCAGAATTTACTAGTGGAGTTGGAGGAGTAGCTAATACAAAGGACCATAGCTCAAAAGGCCAGGTTTAAATCTCAATGAGGTACTTTGGTGGATATTTTTCCCATTTTGATTTCCCATTCTTCTCTTCATCTGTGAATCTTTTGTGAGACAGTATCAACTGGACATCTCCATTTTCCTCGGTCCTGAGCATTTTCTTTAATCTTTTGTAGCTTATTCCTTTCTTGAGATAATTATGTTAGCATTCCATACTTTCTTTTTCCTCTTCCTCTTTTCCCTTCAACAATACTCAAGTAATGTGTAGCTCAATAAAGACGTTTTTATCTTCCTTATCATCCTTAGCAGGCTCAGTGGTGCCCGCAGAATTTTTTCCAGCAGGAGTGGGGGGTAGGGAGGGCAAAATATATTCACCCACCCACACACATGCACCTGTATAAACTTCTAGGGGCACTGGCATTACACTGGCACTGTGAAAATACCGAAAATATACAAATTGTAGAGAGCAGGGTTTTGCTTCAACCTGAACGCAACTTGAAAACTTATAAAAATAAAATTTCATACATTTAAAATAGAACGTAAAATTTAATTATACTCATGACTCTATAAATAATTTGGTATCATAAATATGACCTTAAATTTTGGAATTTCGTGACATTATTTAAAAATCCCATATCTTATTCATTATTAAATTGTACATTATACAATGATTCATTAAGCTTACTTTTTTTTTTTTTAGGAAGGAAGCCTTATGAAATTAAATATATACATGGAAAAATTCCACGCTACACGTTATGAGTATACGCTTGTGTAGATCTACTAATTACGCTAATGGTTTTAGGGATTAGGAAAGTTATGTTCATAGGAAGTGTACCCGCATTTTATTGGAGGGAGAGTGGAATTTTTTTTATAGGGAAAACCACCCTTAGTACATCCTATCGAGATTCAAACCTTGATCTCCCAGTTATCGTCAGTTTAGTTTACTGTGAGAGTAGTGACTTAGACCATGCGGCCACCAAGCGGGTCACTTGTAGTCATGTGCATGATAATATACTACCCCTATCCCAAATAATATAATTAAATGTGTTTAATTTTTCAGGTTTAATTTAACGGACAAAGAAGGTTCTGCTGATCGTAAGGTACCCGTTCAACCATTAGTATTTTACTCGAAAGATGGTAAAGTTTCACGGTACAATCTAAGGAAGGTTTGTAAATAAAATAAAGATACCTATATTTATTTAGCACACATAACATTTCTTGATTAGTCATTATATCTATCAAAATAAATATTGAAGTAATTATTTCTCAATGTCTATATATAAAACTTTTAGAAATAAATGAATAAGAAAGGTAATAAATGTGTAAATATTAATATTAATATGGTCCAGTATTATTGGGACTATGCTTATTTATTTGCCATGGGGACAAATCTTTCATAGATAATTTTTTTGGGTTGAATTTGAGTATTTATGTTAGAAAATCTATTAACAATTCCAATAGAAAATTGTTCACGCATGTTATCTTCTTAGACAAGTTTAGTCATAATGTCTCAATATTTCAAGATAAAGTCATAAGTAGCTAAGATCCCTTGAATTTTAATTGGTCTATATATTTGTATGTGATCTAGATTGAAAAAAAAGTAATAGCTTTGTTTAATAAAAAAGTTTCTCATGTAACATATTTTAATGTAGTAGCTCCCTTGAACTTCTCCCAAAGTATTAATATAGGTTATTTATTATATGCTATAACCTTACTATTGGTAAATTACTGGATAGTGAAAGCGTAAGTAAACTGTGTATCAGGAATGATTATCTATGAAAAAAATATCAACTTTAATGAGATCCAATAATTCAAACATGTTATAATATGATACACAGAATTTGCCAAACCTACTTTAAAATACATAATAATTTTAATACTTAACACAAATTATTATCAGGAGGTTTTTGACAGGAATTATTATGTAAGAAACTGTAAAATAAATGAGTGAGCTAAGGGTATCATCGTTTTATTTAAAAATGTTGACAAATCGATAACTATGGTTACTATATAAAACTTACAACAAATTATACTTTAGTTACACGAAAGCAAAATATTACTTTATTTTTCTAAGTCACAAAATTGTTAAGAAGATACCAAACTATTTCCAGTTATTTTTAGCACCATGTCTTACAATCCATTTGGGTTATACTCAGATGTAATAATTACACTAATGTTTTAGGGATGATAAAGATTGAATTTAGAGGAAGTGTGTCAGCATTTTCGTGGAGGGAGGGAGGAAAGCCACTTAGGGGGGGAAAACATCCAGAGTGCACCCGACCAGTATCGAACCCAGATCTCTCTGTCCTCGGCAGTTCAGCCTAACATGAAAGTAGTGCGTTAGAGTATGCGCCCACGAGACTTTAGTTTCTTTGTTTACTGAAAATCTTATCTTGTGTAGATTTTGATGTTGAACAATTTCATCAATAATAAGTATCATTTACTTATTTTATAAACATGTCAAATGTGTATGCTTTTTAGTTTGGAGAGCTTCCTTATCATTTGGTGCGAGCAAGACGTTTCCAAGACTTGCATGAAAATGTCTTGTTCAACTATGGTTGGCTTCACGCCAAGCTGTCATCATGCCCCTTGCAGGCAGTGCTAAGTGACTTTGAAGATGCCTGCATTAATATTGACGATAAGGAAGCAACCAGGTAAACAACATCTATTTTTTGAATTATCTACCTCAAATATTTAATTCTTATTCCCATTTGGTTTTTACATTTAAGATAACGTCAAAATTTAGGGCTATTTTTATATTAATATTAGATTTGTCATCTGACTCTAAATTATATTTTTATATCGCATATACTCATGCCAATATTAGATGGCTCATCAGTTCAGGTATGGAATGTTTAAAAAGTACAAGCTTGAAACATAATATTAATAATAAGCGGTTGTTAAACGTGTATAATATACACTCAGTCTAACCTCAACCGATTATAGTATGGTTCTATTAGATAATCTGCCCCATAGTTCAATTCATCAAGGTAAACCTGCTACCTTTCAGGGTAAACTGGGTGCACATGATAAATATATTTATGAGCTCTAGAAACTTAGATAATTTATTAAATTAAAGATTATAAAATATTTTAAATTATAAACATAATAAATAAACATTTTTAAATGAAAAAGTTTTGTGTCATTCTTTACAGTCTAAGGTTACCTAGGTATATCTGATAATAAATTATTTCTGGTTGCCAGGGAACTTATGTTAATTGCTGACGCATTGCGACTAGGGGGAGCCATCCTAAGCGTGTATCCAGATATGTTAGCATCTCAACTTATTGGACGACTACTTCCAGAAATCGGACCAAACCGCAATGTCAAGATGCTCCTCAAAGAGTGCGATCAGACAGGACCAGATCATAACGCGCTTTTACCTCTTTATCATTGTCTCCATACTCCGGGTGGGCCACTGAAAGTAAGTTTAGACACATTGAAAAGCATTAATTCGATGGTTCTCTGTTGATCATTAAGACCCTAGAACCAACTTTCTAATTTACATAACATTTAATGATACCGATTTCCAATTATATTTTAACCTACCAGTCCTGTTTATGGTAAAATTACATATTAATATATCCTTTGATGATGTACCAGTCATCTGCTTCGTTGGCAGCATGGTCTAAGGTGTCACTATAGTGCGACACTAGACTGCCGATGACAGGGAGATTGACGTTCAAATGCCGGTTAGGTGTAGGCCTATTGAGGGTGATTTTTAGAAAATAGGTTTCCACTCTTCCTCCACGAAAATGTGGGCACACTTCCTCTAAATTCAAGCTTCATTGTCCATACATCATTAGCGTAATTAGCTAGTAAATATTCGTATAACTTGAACAGGTAGTAAGACGCGGTGCTAAAATAAGGTATCAGACACAACTGAAATGATATTATGTTCATTTGCCCGTGAATGGACTCTGGGGCGTGCATCGCACGTTTATCTCTACCTAGAATATTTACATATACAAAACAGATGGAATTATCTCAACATTAGTATGTCATCGTAATCTAGACGGCAATCCTATGACTCACAATACTTCTTAAATGATACTATGCATTATGTTTTTATAGATAATAAATTTGAAGTACATTACATTTTGTTAGATAGAATAGGTGTTTTTATATTCAATAACAAAAAATATTACTTTAGTTGGCAATACATTTAATATTTTACTGACCTATTTTGAATATTGACTTATTGTGTATATGTTTATATATTTAATTATGTATATTATTTACTGTCCAGCAATATAAGTTCATTAGAATGTTACTATAGCCTAAGTTCGATAATTTTTGCTTTCATTTTGGTAGCAATAGGCCTTCAGTGGCGTTATGTCAGAGCAGGCAAGGTAAGCACTTCTTGCCTTTGATTGAAGATATGTAATTATTTTATTTAACATTTGGAAACATATTCTCCTGGTAGTCATCTATATGTAATTCAAGCATCAGTGGGCTTGAAAAAAAAATCCCATACATGGCAGTGACCGTAACAAGCATGCAAGACGTACATTAGTCCATCTAATGGTGGTTGAAAGTCAGTATTTGTCTGACTTTCATCCAATTGCTCTCGCTAGTGTAGTTATTAATTGTGACATCATAGATTTCGGAGGGGAGAGAAGTAGAAGAGCTGAGGATGTCAGGTAAAAATGCAAGCAGCCGAGCTACGAATTCTCTTGCCCGAAAGGTGACGACTAAAACCGAAGTCCCTACCCCTCTCTTCCACTTTCAAAACATTATTATTATTATTATTATTATTATTATTATTATTATTATTATTAGCACCGTGTCTTACTACCCGTTCGGGTTATACGCACTCACGCTAATGTGTAATGGTAGGGTGATTGTGAGATGAAATGGAGGACCTACAGTTTAACGTGGAATCCGAACCACGGTGGAGGCCTGGCATTCCCCACATTCACAAGATGTCTTGTCAGAGGTGAAGGAAGGGTTTGGTAATCAGATAAATCTGTGCCGGGACCGAGGATTGAACCCCAGACCCCAGCACAGAAATCTGACACCTTACCCCTAGACCGCCAGGTCACCTTTCAAAACATTATGAGATGGTATGGCATGAAAGGGGAAATTAATATTGTCAAGGTATTGACCCCGTGCCTAACCATCTTTAAGCCCGGTTAATAGGTGACTGGTGGTCTAGGGGTCCGGTGTTCAATCCTCGGTCCCAGCACCGATTTATCTGATTGCTATTCCTTCACCTCTAACAAGACGTGTATTAATCACAACTTGTGAATGTGTGGAATGCCAGGCCTCCACCGTGGTTCGGATTTCACGTTAAACTGTAGGTCCTCACAATCACCCTACCATTACACATTAGCGTAAGTGCGTATAACCCGAACGGGTAGTAAGACGCGGTGATAATAATAATAATATAAGCCCGGTACACACGACACAGCTTCTTCTACAAAAAGTTGTACTAGAAGTTGCAGCCTGAAAATGGCGTCGTGTGAATACCAAAACTTGTAAAAGATCTGCTTTTCACAACTTAATGTATACAATTTCATTAAATAGAACGCGTCTTATATCTACCATATTTCTTGTACAACTTTTGAGTTGTAAACACGAAAACTTCGTCTGCTAGACAGTTACTTTTTTAAATAAATGGTACGAAACTCCTAACAGACTTTCTCTCTCTATTGTTTAAAAATGGAGACATTCACCCAAAATTCGTAATATAATATACACTAGTGAACCCAAGAACAAATTGTACTATATATAAGTAAAACATTTTTTGACTCATGAATTTAAATTTTATAACTCTATTTTTAAAAATTAACGTCTTCATTTGTATAGTTGGACCAATAAAAAATATCGATATTGGGTCCCCGAGGGTCAACACTTCGTACTAAAATTTTGAATTCTGATTAAACTTTTCAGCATTTAATTAGGGGATGCACATCTTAAGGTTATCATATTGCTACTAAATTTCTCTTTTATAAATTTTGACCAGTAAAATAGGTAATTATTGACTATTGAATCTAAAATTAGAGAGATATATCATTGTTGTACGAGGGTCGGATCCAGAACGCGCCCCCCTTGATGAAACTAAATCAACTAAATCAATGTTAAAGTCACTACTAGTTTTATTGTCACGTAATACTATCTCACAAATCAGATTTCATTTAAAAAATTGTTATTGGTAATATTATTAAATGATTAGTATACGGTAATTATTATAAATAATTAAGACAATCACATTAAGTATTAAAGTGGTGAAAATAGTCATCAATGAAATTACACAAATTTAAGTTGTGAGCCTCTCACCTTGTTGCGCAAAAATTATTTAGGTTTAAATTTATTTGATCATTTTTATTATTATTACTATTTCAATGATTAATATTAAATAAAGATCTTTAAAATAATTTATTTATAAATAACGTGCATTAAACAAAATCTTTGAATAACGCCACACAAATAACGTATTAGTATGTCTTAGTGGTAAAACTTCGATTTAGAATGAGAAATAACTAGCTATACTATAGAGTGGGCACAACTTGTGAATGTGGGCAATGCCAGGCCTCCACCGTGGTTTGGAACCCACGCTAAACTGTAGGTCCTCCATTTCATTTCACAACCACCCCACCATTTCACATTGGCGGAAGAGCGTATAAACCAAACGGTTAGTAAGACGCGGTGCTAATAATAATAATAATAATAATAATAATAATAATAATAATATAGAGGGGAGTTAAAGTTCGATTGTTAGAAATCTGAATAATTCCATACATATTGTCTAATTGATTGAATAGTTTAAAAAAAACTATTTATATAATCATTGTTATTATGTTTAAACTTATTTACCTCTTAATAATAACTATTTGTTGATATTCTTATTATTTGCTTATAATAAATTTCAATACTAATAAAAAAATTCGAGTTATACCCTTCATTAGAGGTTTATTCTCAAGTTTAGCGTTACACTGAAAAAATACTTAGAGATTTACTCTCCAATTTTGAAGTATTTTTATGTTTAAATTTCTTGAGGTGCCTCCCAACCCTCCTCCTCCGACCCGATCCCAATGAGAGCACCCGCATTCCTCCCCCCACTTACGAAAATCCTGGATTACCCCCTGTACTGTATAAACATTTTTCCTAAGAGGTTAAAGGAAAAACATCAACTTCTTGAAGTACTTACTTATTTGTTTACTCTATGGTATTGGAGAATTTATGAGTTTAAACTTAAATAGTATCTCTTTACAACTAGAACTCACAAAATTGTATTAATATATCTACCTATATCTCCGAAACTATTGGTTTTATAAAAATATATTTCAGATAAAGTTTTTTTATTTTTAATAGTATTAAAATATTACAATGATAAATTATTTAGTATCCCAAATAGTTGTGGAGATAAAGAAATTTTTGCTTCTGTAAAGAACCCTAAAAGTAATTTTCATGGGAAAATGAAAATTCCATTTTGTTTATAATCTTAATCAATGCCTAAATAAGAAATTTAATCAAAATCGGTATAGACGATTTTGAGAAAATTGAATTTTTCTTTCTCACCCTTTAGTAAACTGCTCTTCATTTTAGGGTTAGACAGACACACAGACAGACGGCATTGCGAAAACCACTTTTTATGATTCTGAGGGTCATGAAACGTTAATATCCATCAACATCTCGGGTTATATTTTTTTGACGATCGTAATACTTACCTAAGTGTTGGAAAGTTATATATATACACGCGTAGGCCTATAGTTTGAAAACTATTGGTTTTATTAAAAACATATTTCAAGTAAAAGAGGTTTATTATAAATAGACCTACATGTATGCAATGATAAGTAATTTTATATCTCAAAAACTTAGGGAGATAAAATTAAAAATTAGAATTTACGCATCATACCGGAACCCTTAAAGTAATTTTCACCATAAGTTGAGCGTAGCCATTTGGTTTGTAATATTGATCAAAGCTTATAAATGAAACTTAATCAAAATCGTTAAACTGGATTTAGATAAAATCGATTTTTTTTCCCCTTTTCACCCTTAAGGAAACTAGCCTTAATTTTAGGGTTGGATATCCAATTCCAAATATTTCTCAGGGTAACTTTATGAAAACCCTAGATACCAAGTTTTAGCCGAATTGGTAAAATATTTTAGGCTCTAGCCCAAGGTACAAACTGACAGAGAGATGGACAAACAGACAGACGACATTGCGAAAACCACTTTTTGGGGTTCGAAGGGTCATAAGGAGTCGACATCCATCAAGATCTTGATACAGTTTTTTACAGAATTTGATACAGTTACCAAAGCCTTTGCCGCCATTGTTATATATTATCCAAAGGTAATAGAACGTTCAGTTCTATTATTTCTTGCTTATGGGGTGCATCCCAGGACCAAAGGTGTTATCTTGGACCCCAACCTTCTGAGTACCCACTCCCTGAGACCCTACCTACTGCTCTTTGTCATGCTCGGAAGATAGGGTTGAAGGTGACCCCCTGTAAAGTAGTCTTCGAGCAAACCTGTGTTTGGACCACACTCCCCTCCTACCACCCCATCCCTCCATAGTTGAAGATAACTTCTGACTTTGACCATTCATACTCTCTCCATCACTCTCATTTAAAATATACGCTTAATTCCCCCGCCCCCAATTTGTTATTGTTATACAAGAAACTACTTATTCATTAAGGTATAACGATATAGATTGAAAATATATTTAATCAATAATCGTTTGAGGCCAACCAAACCCAGTACTTTTGGTAGAACATTTCTGAAGGCTTTGATTTATGTTCGGTACCATATATATTAATTTTGAATAACTGTTATAAGCTAAACAACTTTCATAAGATATTTTAAAAATAGTTTTGATGTTTAAGTTATTTATTTAATTGGATTGTAATTAATCTTTTATTGCCTTACTCGCACGTTCACCTAACATATCACACATATCAACTGCACACGGTAATATAAGATTATCTGCAATCGTATGTTCCCTTTTTGATTTAGCAACATCTAGCGCGACTGTGTCTGATGCCATTAATTATTTTGTTGACACATTAGCTTGTTTGGAAATTATTCCCTTTTGTTGTTGAAGTTCACTTAATTTGTGAAGAAAAAAAATCACTTGATTTGCTATCACAATCTGGATGCTTAGGATGCAAATAAATGTATTTTTAATTTACATGGTCGCATACTATAATTTGAAAGAGTTTGACAACATATTACACATTGGATTGTCACTCTCTTTGTTCAAGAAAGCGAAACCCAAATTAATATAACAGTTATCATATTGTCTATTAGCAAACTTATTTTTCTTCTTTGAATTTTGCACAGCTTCCGTTTTATTTTGGAAAGCCCTTTTCAAAAAATATCCATATTTATTAGATGAAAAAGACAAAATTACTATCTATATGTACAACTAACACAACACAGCTAAAAATAATAATTATATTGCATTTACACTCACGAAGTACTAAACAGAACCACATTTCCTCCAGGCTTATGATCTACTGCTGATACTGAAATGTTGCAAGTCAAAAACAGTGTTGCCTGGTTAAAAAGAGCTACTTACAGTATAACCTATTTTTATAAACAAGCTCTAGACAAAATCCTTGTATGTACCCACCAAAGAAAGAGTACTACTGGCACATGTAACAATTTGTATATAAATTTACAAATCCATTTAATCTGAATTGGAAATCCATCGGTGAACACACAGTTCAACGATGTGGCGCCTCACCTGGAACACCCTCGCACCTCAAAGTTTGAGAAACCCTGAAATAAAGAAATCAAATAATACAAACATTATCACTACGCTCCATGTGTTTTACGATTTTGATTAATTTAATGATTTCAGTATTCTTTGGAAGGTCACCAATTTGCAGTATTTGGGTTCTGCCTTACATCCGACTATCGCTACATTGTTTCCATATCCAATAAGTTCATTACTTGGGACTTGTCTACGAGTGACCTTACCAGAGATGTAAATCCTGCAATAGAAGGTATAATGCAGCAGTTAGTCCTTAGTCCAGACAACAGGTTTGCTGCTGCCTATACTAACAACAATCAGGTGAGAATCCCAACACCTACATCGCTACTCATCACCAGGATGTTTATTAAAATTAAATATTTTTAGCTTACAAATACACTTTTACATTGCCATATATGTATAAATTAAATACATATGTCCATTACTGTTTATTACCACATCTTACTAACTGATCAGGTTATACAATCTATGATATTTACTCTAATGGGGTATGGGTGAGGAAAGAAACATTTTAGAGGTAAGCTACGTGCATTTTCATGGAAGGATAGTGGGAAAGAATTTATGAAAAACCACTCTCAGTAAACCCAACCGTGACTCAAACCCCTATCTCCTGATCTTCATCAGACCTGTCTCATACGAGTGTGTTGCCTTAGTACTTAGACCATTCTACCACTGAAGCGAGTAAATAGATATGATTATTTATTTATTTATTTATATATCATTATATATTAAATTTATTTTATGAATACCGTACATAGAAGCTCTTACACGAGTTATCTTAGTTACCAAGAAACATTATATACCTACCTAAATACGATGGAGCTCAATTAATGGACTACATGAATATACGGAATGTTCGGAAACTCTACGCTATAACTGCACGTTTGAACCAAAAGTAACACAAAATCCCTATATACTTATATTTGGTAAACTAAGCTAATACTAATGACATTTTTTGAAAACATTCTAAGCAAGTTGAAAGTAAGGAATAGATTTGAATTAGAATTTAAGACTTAGATATATAGCTCAAAAATATACAGAAAGAATTAATTAATAAATTTGTTAAGTTAATTGATGTAATAAATTGAAATTGCAGATCAGAATGTATAATTAGGTTAATTTATGGTATATCATACTGTCAAATTATGAACATTACAGATATAATAAATTAATTCATCACCAATTTAGCAATATATAGGGTGATAATGAGTCTAAAATACATCAAAACACGTTAAAAAAAGTGTTGTAAAACTTACAGATAGCAAAATAGGTTTGACAAAACAATGTTCAAGTTCAAGTAAGTTAAGAATTCAAATTATAAAATTTGGGTTAAAAGGTTAACATCTGCAAATAGGTTATAATGAAATGATTGAGTATTGATATACGACTTTGAGATATACAATATTTAATTAAATTATTATTATTATTATTATTATTATTAGAACCGCGTCTTACTACCCGTTTGAGTTATACGCACTTACGCTAATGTGTAATGGTATGGGTGATTGTGAGATAAAATGGAGGACCTACAGTTTAACGTGGAATCCGAACCACGGTGGAGACCTGGCATTCCTCACATTCACAATTTAATTAAACAATGTTAAAGTTTTAATAGGTATTAAATTTAACAAGTATAAAATTTAATTTATAGATTAACACATTTGAGACAGATTTAAATAAAGAAGAGAATTTTGTAATATTCTAAGTATTCTGTTTTTCTTGTCCCATTACTTCTTTTGCATTTCTAGCATCGAAAATATGCTGGACTACTTCAACCCGACATATTTTGACACATATATGTCAAAATCATGGAAACTGTAAAACGAAATTAAAGAAGTATGAATACAAAATAATATTAAGGAATTAATAGTGAGTGAGAAATACTGTTATCAAATAATGAATTCATAAAAAGAATAAGAATTATTAAACAAAAAATCTACAAAAATTGTTGTGAATGACACTATGTGTTGATACGACAGCGAGATTTTAACTGATTTAGGTGTGGTCTGAGAAAAGAAATGTGTGTAAGAACAAAAGACAAATGCTAAGCGAGCTATACAAGGTAAAATTTATAGGACCATGATAGAATAGTTTTAGGTTGAGAAACTGATATTGAAATCAGTTGGTGGGTTTGAGTGATCTATACTAATGAATTGTGTTCAAAGTTTCGGCGTAAAGCGCCGGGAGAAAATAACTGTGCAAGCATGCGTGTACAACAAGTTGCATAGAAACTAGGTGCACAGCACACCTCGACATCTTGGCAACAGGACATACCACAATATTAATAGTAAACAACACACCCGTTCATTTATATATAGGAACACGTTATGAGGGTCATCATTAACGGTCTTACACCACAGAAAGTGCTCGAAATGACCACCCCAGACTTCGTTGCAGAACCTCATTCTACGCATCAGTGACCGAGGTACCCGTTTGAAGAAATCTGGGATAGTTTCAACATTTCTCGTTGCAATAGCGAGTCTTGCCACAAAATTGTCCTCCCAAGAACAGGGGTCTCATGCCATTGCTACATGTGCAATGCCGCACGCCTGATTCCTATGCAACTTGCTGTACACACATGCTTGCACAGCTTTGGTCTCCCGGCATTTTACGCTGAAACTTTTAACACAATTCAATGGTATTAGCTTAGTTTACTGAATGTAAGTGTATAGGTATTGTGTCTTCCTTTTGGATCAAACACACTATATGTGCAGTTTGGGCGTTGAGTTTCCGAACACCCCTGTATATATGTATTCATAAGTAGCAAACTAATATTCTTGTTTTTCATGTTTTTGTATCAAATCAAAGGAAACAATTAAATAAACCAATTTAGTCCATTAAAAAGATAAATTGTACTGACTTATTCTCGTATTCTCCACCTACTGACACGTATGGTTAGGATTTATGGATAAGCCAAAGCTAAAGAGGTAATTACAAAGCGTACACCCACGTCTAACATATAGGGAACTAGGATTTACGGCAGCCTACGTGTGCGTTTAAATTAAGTGCCCTTTGAGCTGTCTGGCATTGTTTGGTATACCCATATATCAATATGTAATGTCTATGCCTCATAAGATACACCATGTGGATCAACATCCACAAGTAGTTATTCCAACATTCCTGAATTATTATAACGACGCAATGATTAGTAAACAAGTAAATGAGAGATAAATCCTATCGTAACTTTTCTCTCCCATCTCGTGCACGTCTATATTCATCAACAAAATATTGACGAGATTTGTGAGGTATTTAAGTAAGCGATCACACACTTATTTGCCATTGATTCAAGTGCAAGATTATAATAGAAGTTGATAATATATAATTAATTATTACCAATTACTAGCGAGTACCAATATTAATAAGTGTGATTTTAGAGATGATAAGAAAGGATATATTAAAATTTGTAATTTGGTTTGATTTGGACATTTTATAGATCTTTCTAAATGGTGTAATTTCAAGTGCTTGATATGTATTGTACAGTACAGAAACAAGACAAATTTTTAGAATAGATACCGATTTTTCTCAGTTACACGCTAAAATAGCTTTACAGTGTCACATTTTAATTTAAGTAGAAGGTAGTTTTATTAAAATAGCTCTTATTATATTTTTAGTTGTTTTGTAACCATATGTTGACAATATTGAAAACTATCAGCAGTTTAAATATAGGTGGAATCAAAGACTAATAATCAGCTTATGAAAATTGAAAAATGACACCTGGACACGGGAAACGAAACCGGGACCTTTGGCTTAGTACGCCAATGCTCTAGCCACTGAACTATCCAGGAATCGCCCCGTGTCCAGGGTCATTCTTCACTCATATTTTAAGGCAGAGTTTATGATGGACGTGTGGAAATCATCGATTACAAATGTTTGATTTTATTAAGATCAGGAGCTATCAGATAACGCAGTCACCCTCGACTTGGTAGTTGGCTTATTGCTGCCACTTGCACAATTATTATAATTATAAGGGATTGCATATTTAAGAATCAAATAGCCGAAACTATTATTACATAGAGCATAGAGACTGCCTTAAAATATGAGTGAAGAATGACCCTTAGTACGGGACGATTCCTGGATAGCTCAGTGATTAGAGCATTATCTTACTAATTTTAAGGTCCCGGGCTCGATTCCCGTGTCCAAGTGTCAATTTTAAGAATATAATATCTATATGGAGAATTCCTCATTAAAAGCATAAATAATAGCTTCGTTTATTTAATTCTTTAATAATCAGCTGTTCATGCTGTTTCTGTGTTATTCTAATATCAGTGTTGTAGAGAACAGTAAGAATGTTTTCATTAAATGTTTAACCAATGAAATAGTTTTAATGCTGTTTTTTACCATTTGTTAACAATATAGATTTGTTTTTGATACATGTATCTTGATTTCTATGATTGAGTCTTTGTTATTGTTCTCGGCTTTCAAGCCATTTACATTTTGAGGTAATGGGCAAGACAGCAGATCTATTACCTAGGAATTGCCAATGTAAAAGTTATTTTAGAAGAAGAACGTTATACACAAAGCCAGACTCTAGTTACATTAAATATGTAACACAAATCTGTTAGTAGAATAAAGCAAGCTTGTCATAAAATGAAAAGTATGAACCAAATCAGGTCAGTTTAGTGTAATAATTTGTCCTACTCTTGGACATTTAGGGTTTAAATGATTTGTAAAACTATTTAGTACATAAAAATTGTTGTAAGATGCTCTAACGTCAAGGTCAATATTATTATAATGCTATTATGTTTATTAGAATTTTGAGAATTAATTTTAAAAAATTTGCTTTTTATTTTTATTGAAATTAAAGTTAATTAGTTACGTCAAAATTGACAGCAATAAAATAAAAATATTAACTGCTCCAGTAAATGGATTCTACTTAGAATTATTTTTAGTCAATTATTTTACTGCCCAAACTTAACACGCCTGAAATACATTTTGAAAAACAAATTCAAAAGTCAAAATTATAATCACATAAAATATACTAGAACAATTATTTGAAATATAAAGAATTCAAGAAATTATATAAATATAATACAATAGGCCAGGCCAATTCATTTAATTGTAATTGGTGTATAATACATAGTATCACTTAAAACAATAATTACAATTAACATATACATATGATGTATACTATTGTGACGCTCTCAACTTAGTTGCACCATGTATTATCTCTCAACAGACTGATAATGTAGTGTAAAATGTACTGTACTTTTACACAAGAAGCCAAATGGAAATAATGACAGTAACCAAAGATTTGAGATGATTGTATTAAGGTAGTAGTGTAGGATATGCGAGAAAAGGACAGTGTTTTTGTAGTTTTAAGAGCAAAACATTTTAATGGTTAAAATAAATAAAATATTGCTTCAACATAAATATAGAATTTAATTTTCTTCCTGTGGTGATAGCAACAGTCCTATATTCAATAAATGTTGACCTCACCATGTGAAGAAAATTAAATTCAATGTTTCTACTGAAGCAATATCTTATTAATTTTGACCAAAAATTGTTTCTATAAAAAATACAAAAACACTTACCTTTTATCGCGTCCCTTACATCCTCACCTTAACAGGTCACTACATTCACGTATTACAATACTACACAGCCTCCCTTGGTACGGATAGTGCCGAACGGCTGTTTACTTTTTCCAGGCCTGCAAGATAGATAGCTACTCTCGCAGTGGAATAGACTGCCGATGACGGGTAGATTGAGGTTCAAATATTGGTTGAGTGTACTGGAGGTGGTTTTTAAAAATAGTTTATATCTCTCTCCACGCAAATTTAGGTACACTTCCTCTGAATTCAACCGTTCTCATCCCAAACATTCTATCGTAAAATAGTATATAAGCGTAAAGCCTGAATTTGTAGTAAGACGAGGTACTAAAAACAATCTGTATATATATATATATATATATATATATACAGATACACATATATATATACATATACATATATATATATATACACATACAGATTGTGTTTAGTACTCTGCCGCCCATAGGTGCTAGATAATTTGCCACCCACGTTCACTATCTTAGTTTACCCCCTTATTAGTCCCCGTCTCCCCCATACAGGCCCTCATGCACCGACACACATATACCATATACATAAGTGCTATCTGTAAAGTAACAGATAAAAAAATGCTTACATTATTTGATTATTTATTTTAGTGGGGCTTTAAAAGTAATAAGAACCTAAGCAAAGACTTAATAACTGAAAACATACTCTTACATTATCACAACGCATAAACTCAAATATTATGTAATTTAACAATATCAAGTTTGCATTAGTAAACAGTATAACATGTTACTACAAATAAAATATTAGCATGTACACAATAATAAAATAAGTCTATATTACTAGTATAGTTCACCTTCATTCAAAATTTGCCATCCCTAAAATCTGCCTTCGTAGGCACGTGCATATTAGGCTTATGCGTAAATTCGCTTCTGGTTGTTATCTAAGCCCGGGTGCGTCTCACTCATGAGCGACGAGCTGTACGGTTACTGTTTAATGAGTCTGATGGGTGTCTAGCATGGTTTACATTAGAGTAAGAATAGCTGGTTACTGGTATGTGATTACTTTTTACTTTGAAGCATAACATATATTTAATGTTAACTTTATACTATATGTCAAAATAGGTTGGCATTAGTGACCTCCGCTCCTCAGTTCCACATCTAGTCAGATATAATGTTTACAATGCACTATATCTTTTGGTATGGGGTATAGTATTTTGTTACTTGCATTGATATGTCTCAATATCACTTATAACTATGAAAAATATGAAAATCGCAGAGGTATGAACGATACTAGTAATAACATTCAATATGAAGCCAGTCTCTGTGATGAATGGAGTGAAGGTGTCACTTGTAGAGTTAGTTGGTGGATGGATTTCGTTGGGATTAGCAGAATGATATGCAATAATAATTTCTATCTTGGTGAGGAAAGCAACGGGAAACTACTTCACTCCTCATTTACCTAGTATGCCTCTTCAGGGCTGTCTAGATTTTACAGCTGATGGTGGAACTGTTGAGGATCCAACAGACCTTTGTGTTGAGTACTATTCATATATACAGTGACTTTCAGATAATGTTTTCAATAAGTAATCTTCACTTCCACCGTAAATTAGCTATAGTAATATATATCCTACATCGGCTAGTGTAAGAACCACTCATATCAATATTTTATGTACAGTACTTAGTGTTTAATCGAATGTAGAGTTATTTCCTACCTCACTGTTTTCCTTAAGCCTTTTTTGTGTGTCGGTCACGTGAACTTCCATGTGCCCATATTGAATGGGGTGTGGAATAGTACAGACTCGGAATGGTCACCATCCCTGATTTTAGTGAAATGAAGATACATTGAAGAAGTCAGAGTGAATATCATTCCGGATTTATTTTTTGTCACAAAATATGTGTTTAAATATCCAGTAATTTATCCATAGCGGAAATATTTAATTTCCGTATTTGAAATATTTCAAGATATGAGAGAGATGTGAGAGATTCCCTACTTACAAATCCTGAAAAGTATCCACAGGAGGAATGGAGACTATTCCAGATACGTCACAAATACGATAACTTTAAGTTCAGAAAGATGTCCACAGTAGGTATGGAGACTCTTTACTTTTATTCTTTTGTTCCAGACAATATTACTGAACACGTTAACCAGTGAATACGTGACTGTTGAGAATCCACTGCCGACTGGGGAATATGTTTCAGGAGTGTTTTTACTGAATGCTCACTTGTTTGTACACGGCCAAGGGACTTGGTAAGATGTACAGTACACTTCGTCTAGCCTGAAAGGTAGCAGGCACATCTTGAAGGACTACACTATGAATCTACCTTTTAAGCTATACCACAGTGCAGTGAGTGTTCCGCGAACGGTGTGCCTCGGCACACTAGTGTACCGCGGTGGCGAGTTATGTGTGCCGTGCGGTCACAGAGAGCACCACGCGTCACTGTTCAGTAAAAACACGAACGATGTTGGTACGAGGGGCAGCTGTACATCATCCACATTTATTACGTACTCGTACTTACTAAGATTTTAAATATATCAGACAAAATCGAAAGCTTTCACGTGAAGTTTTAGTAATGGTTCCACCAAATTACTAATGGTTTGAACGATTTTTTTCCAAATTGTAAAGAAGCGAGCACAGAAAAAGAATGTCAACCTTTAATATTGGAAAATTTGAAGTTACTTCAGAAAAAAAAGTCTATGCTTATCTAATTCTGATTCACCATACAACTGTTAGTCTGGGTGCGTAGTCATTTTCTTCTGCCACGGCGCGTAACTAGATCAAAAACTCAAAACAATTTTTTTTAAAGAGCTTGTTAAGTCTACCGTGAACTAAAAAGGTTTTCAGATCACTGCCATAGTGGAATAATGCAAGGTAGGCTTGCTACAATACAGGGTAAACGAAGCCTGCATCTCAATAAAAAAATACTTTCAAGCCATTGTTTAATTATACATATTCTGTTTAAGTACTTAAATACCATGTTTATACCCGACTAAGAACTCGCCGTAATCACAAATATAAAATAAAGTGTTTTTAACTCTATAAAAAAAAAATAAGAGATTTCCATATCTACTACTTCTACTCTGTATTTCTTCAGAAAACACAATGAAAGGGTAAACGATTTTCCATTCAATTTTGCATCACTATTGGTAATTTATAATTTAGTGTTTTGATATTATTTACCCACAAAGGGTAATAACATCACTTTTGTGAATTATTATTTTAGCTATAAATGAAAAAGAATCATGTTTATGATATAAATTTGAATAATTTATAAATTCTGTCGCAAACCATTTTTATGAGATAAAATAACTAGTATTAAGTGCTAATAACTTTTTGATTTCAAACTTTCATCAATCACATATTTTCGTAATACTTAATAAATATAATAATGTAAAATAAATAGGATATAGCCAACATTTTTATAGTTTTGATTCTACATTAATTAGTATATTACTAATTTTGGGTTAAGCTAGCTTCACTTGTATTATTGAAGAATATGCATATGGTCAAATAAAACATCTTTAAGTATTCACACATAAAATCTAAATAAACATCTGAAGGCTCAGCTTCAAAGATTTACTGGTTCTGCTTATAAATTCCAAATTATAATTAATCATACAGTTGTAAAGCTAATTAGTTTATTCCCAATACAGGTGTCACATTACTAGCTATTAACTAGTAATTTTAGTCAGCTATTTTAAAAATAAAATATTTAATAATCATATACTCGTCTAAGGCTATATTCATTTTCATAGTTAGGTATATAATAAGGCACTATTAATTTCATTGTACTGTACGTATTTAATAAGATTTGTTACGACTACAACTGGGAACTGAAGTCACAAAAATCGACTTTTTAGGAACCGAAACCGGCTCTTGTTCTTATATGAAGAACCAGTGGAACCAAAGATCCAAATCTACCCCTTCAAAAAATGTATATATATTTTTATTGAATATACTGATACTTATGACATTAGAATGTAGCATTCAAATAACTAATGTAAAAAAACAGCTGTTTAATAGATTACAGGTGTTCACAAGCTTTATTATAATGTAATAACTAAGGTTTGGGATTTCCCCCTAGCTGCCGGTTTAATATGCGTGGTCAGTTAGAAGATCAGTTCTCTAGCGTTGAAAATCCCAATGAATGGCCCTACCATTCAATGCACTACACAACAATGGAAGAATACTGGTTCTTATTTTGGAGTGGTTCTCTTGACAAACACAACATGAGATTACGAAGTATTCTTCCTACCGGACCATTTTCCCCACTTGATTTTCATAGGTAAGTTGTTTTAGTAATAAATACATAATAATAGTAGTATTGATACATTCATAACATTTTTTTTACTCTATGACGTCAGCATACAATCGCACCATACTGATACTATGATAGTAAAATAAATATGTAAATAGTATTTATTCAGAATTATTACTATTGTTCATTTATTTAACTGATTCTTTTTAACACCACGTCTTTCTACCTGTTCGGGTTATGCGCTTATGTACTAATTATATTAATGGTTTTAGGGATTAGGGAGGTTTTATTTATATGAAGTGTACCTGCATTTGTGTGGATGTAGAGTGAAAAACCATTTAGGAAAAATCACCCTCAGTACACCTGACCGAGATTCGAACCTTAAGCTACCCGTCATCGGAAGTCTAGTCTACTGAGAGATATTTTACTGCTCACCAATGGTTAAAAAGGACTTTAACTAAGCACAATGACCTGCTTCGTTGGCCACATGATCTAAGACACCACACTTGCAATAGACTGGATTGCCAATCTCAGGGAGATGGGGGCTCTAATCCTTGTCGGGTGTACTGAGGGTGGTTTTCCTAAATGCTTTTTCACTTTCCCTCCACGCAAATGCGTATACACTTCCTCTAAATTTAACCTTCCACATCCCTAATACAGTAGCGTAATTACTACATAAGCGTATAGCCTGAACAGGTAGTAAGGCGTGGTGATAAAAATAAAAAATAGGCACTATGAAATAATCAGTGCTCACACGATAAATAAATAATAAGTAAAACAAAAAATAAACCAACTACATGTGTTCAGCATCACAAAGGTGTATTATCCCATTTTCATTCATAGCTCTAATAATCTAATAATTAATTATGTTTCTCTAGATTAACGAAAATGGTTTTATACTCTCCCCCACGAAACTGAGGCTATACCTTCCCTAAATTATATATTTATCATCCATATCTCATTGTTGTAAATATGCCGACACCCCAGAAATCTAGTAAGGCATTTAGAACGTAAAAATACTAAACGATATTTAGTACCATATCAATACCTTTATTTATAGCTGTGGAAGCATCTAAGTTATTATTATTATTGTTAGCACCGCGTCTTACTACCCGTTCGGGTTATACGCACTTACACTAATGTGTAATGGTAGGGTGATTGTG
>CABFVX010002255.1:98859-121867 GCA_902151425.1 Timema shepardi | reverse complement strand
CTGAGTGATGAGAACAATTCACAGGTACAGTTTAAACAAGCTCTGCTATACATACCTCACATGGGAATGTATGTTCGTTGATATCTAACCAATGAGTGTTCTACTGAATGATGAGAACAAGTAACAGGGATGATTTTTATCAGTGCTACTCAAATGATGGTCCACAGGTCGGTGGTAACCGGTCCGTGACCAGCAACCAAGACTTTTTTTTTACAAATTAAATCAATTTAATAGCTCTATGTCAAGCTACGAACAGTTTATATGTACAGCAATTTCTGTTTGAATAAAAATTATTCAATCCAAATACAGAGCATAAAATTGATTCTGATTCTTCCGACTCAAGCAATGAGCTGGCGGAACCAATGAAAACCGAAGAAAAAATAACCGAATCATCGTAAAAAAGAAGTCACAATGACTTTAGTCGTAAATATGACCCCTTTTATATCCTATCCAGCTTTATTGCCAATGATGATGGTGGAGATGGTACGCCAACACCTCAATGTGCCATTTGTGGATACGTATTGTCAAACGATGCGATGAAGCCCTCAAAGATGAAACGGTATTTAAATACCAAACATAAAGATTTAACTTCAAATTCGAAAGAGTTTCTTCAGAGTAATTGTGTTGTTTAAAAAAAATCGATAGAAAAATGTATTTAATGCATCACACACAAATAGTAATGCTAAGCGCGTCTCATATAAAGTTGCCCTTCGGTTTACTAAGGCAAAAATTCCATACACAATATGCGAACATCTTGTGAAAGGTTGTATTAATGACATCTGCTTCTTAATATCAGGTGAGATGGCGGCGAGGAAATTCTCAGGTTCCACTCTCAAATGATACTATAGCGCGAATAATTCATGATCTCGCTGACGATATGGAAGAACAGCTCATAGAACAGTTTAAATTTGCAAAGAACTTTTCTTTGTAGTTTTATGAATCTACCGCTGGGCTAATATGTCAAGGTTTGGAGGTGTATGTGCGTTATGAGTATGAAGGAAAATGTCGACAGAACTTAACAACAGGTCCAAGGAAGTGGTGATAATTGTAAACCAAGTAAAAGCAAAAGCTTTAAATTCGAGATTGTTGGCGGCACTATGCCCCCAGAGATTGGGACTGACTATAAACAACTAATATTGCATGCCGATGTACGTTGGATGTCAAGAGGTCAAGTCCTGCAGAGTGTGTTTGAGCTGAGGAATGAGCTTGCTGAATTTCTAAAAGAAAAAAAAAACTTGCTTGGTCAGAACTGTTTCAATGATTGGATAGATAGACTGGTCTATTTGACAGATATATTCTTCATTTTAAATGACCTTAACACGTCCATGGAAGGAAGAATGTTCTCTTGTTTTTAAATGGCCGACAAGATAGAAGGGTTGAAACGAAACATGAAAACATGGATGACTAGAGTTTCAAAGGGTTAATATGATATATTTACCCATTTGGCTGAATTCTTCTAGCGAAGGAGGTGAGGATCTTGATCTAACATCTTCACGCAATGCCATTCTTCATCATTTGACAAACTTAGCAGGGCGGTTTGATTTCTACTTTCCAGAAGAGGAGGATCCACGGAAAGGGACTGACTGGATGGATCTGAAATCCGTTTACGACATGAAATGATGAGATTCCTGTTAAATTAAAATATAAACTGATTGACCCATAGTATGATTTTGGTAGGAATAACTGTAGAAGTTAGTTATTATTATTATTATTACTATTATTATTAGTCACCGCGTCTTACTACCCGTTCGGGTTATACGCACTTACGCTAATGTGTAATGGTGGGGTGATTGTGAGATGAAATGGAGGACCAACAGTTTAACGTGGGATCCGAACCACGGTGGAGGCCTGGAATTCCTCACATTCACAAGATGTCTTGTCAGGGGTGAAGGAAGGGTTTGGTAATCAGATACATCTGTGCCGGGACCGAGGATTGAACCCCGCACCCCCAGCATAGAAGTCTGACACCTTACCCTTAGACCGCCAGGTCACCGTAAGTTAGTTACTAAAGTTACAAAAACAATTTTAATATATTCATACATCAAGTCATGTTTTCTGCAGCTATAACTTTTTATAGATGTTATCAATACCTATAGAATAACACAAATAATATAAAAAAAATGCTGACAATGTTAGCTGCAAAGAAATATGAATTTTCTCTACTGTTCTTCCAATCAAAATTAGGGTATAGCTGCTAGCGAAGAATTGACAAATTATTTCCAAGGTGTAGCTTAACTTGTTTCCTTCTGGATAAAGGTGAAAACAGAATTCCCAGATCTTTGTGAAACTGCAATGAAATCTCTTCTACCATTTACCTTGACCAACCTTCGCGAGACTGGTTTCTATACTATGAGTGCAATTGAGATGAAACATCGTAATAGTGTGAATATTCACTGTCCATAACGAGTGACACTGTCCACAATAGAGCTATGGCTGTATAAAACGTGCTGAAATAAGCAAGCTCATTTGTCCCATTAAGTGTTTTTTTTATATATATATATCTTTAGTATCACTAAAACTATGATGTGAGTAATGCCAGGCCTCCACCGTGGTTCGGATTCCACGTTAAACTGTAGGTCCTTCATTTCGTCTCACAATCACCCTACCATTACACATTNCACCGTGGTTCGGATTCCACGTTAAACTGTAGGTCCTTCATTTCGTCTCACAATCACCCTACCATTACACATTAGCGTAAGTGCGTATAACCCGAACGGGTAGTAAGACGCGGTGCTAATAATAATAATAATAATAATAATAATAACATTAAAACTATGCTTCCATAAAAAAAAATTGGCACTTTCAATACTAACCCCACAAGCTATAAATTTTCCACTAAGCAGGTCCCGGGGTGCCACTGAAACAAATATACCGGTCCGTCACACGGTAAAATTTGAGTAGCACTGGTTTAAATTATCTCTGTTTTCTTTGGCGAAACTCCCCAACACTACACTGGCTGGTAATCAAACTAAATGTAAGGACCATAAGTGTTTGTAGAGTATTTCCCAGGAAATAAGTCTTGATGGGACTGTACCTGTAAACTGCCCCCTCCCCCTTTCATGGATTCAACCAACCAAACACACCTTGATATTTAAAGGAGGGGCTTCTTTATACCACCAACATTGATCGAAAACTACCCAAATTTGGCATTGTTGAAATATGTTATAATTTATTTATTCATTATAAAGTTGATCTAAAGATTATCAAAAACTTCCATTACTACTTCCTCGTGGTATTCGAAATCGGGTCCACCCCCTTCATTTCGGATACTCAGGCTTCTACTTGTCTTATATTACCCACGTATGTGGCGTAGTTGGCTAACGCGCTTGTCGTGTTGAGCTCGACTGCTGAGGACGGGGAGATCGAGGTTCGAATCTCGGTTGGATGTACTGGGGGAGGTTTTTCCTAGATGGTTTTCCACTCTCCCTCCACGCAAATGCGGGTTCACTTCCTCTGATTCATCCTTCCCAATTCCTAATCCATTAGAGTGATTAGTACTTAAAGCGTATAACCGGAACGGGTAGTAAGACGTGGTGCTAAATATTATTATTATTATTATTACTTGTCTTATTATTATTCTTGTTATTTTTTATCTCTCAAAAATGACAGCTGCAGATCTCATTACTTACCGTATTAATGCGCGAAAGTAGATCTAGTAGTTTGTCTATATGTCTTATAAGGACCTTCATATGAAAAGTGGGCTGTAGCTACACTTGTTCCTGAAACTCGCGATGATCAAACACAAGATAGAACCTACACATAGTTTCTTGTATTTACTTAATGCTGTCATGTGTGAGTGTGTGAGTGTGTGAGTGTGTGAGTGTGTGAGTGTGTGTGCTCTGACGGAGTTCTGAGTCAATGTTCGCTTCAGTCAAGAAGGGACACGGGCAAAGACCAGCCTACATGTTTTGAATAAAAACGCAATTCGGGAGTTGGAAGGTTCTGAAACCCAGATCTTGGAACAGCTGTTGTTAATATAATAATAATTAATAAGAGGCTGCCAATCTTTCCCAAGAGTTGTGACCTTGAAGACATCAGGTCATGATTACCCAAGAGGAACTCTCCACCTCAGTCATTGATGGATGACAGGAGGGGGAAAGAGGGGAGATAAGTCTTTTATTGAACTGATAAATGAAGAAGACGCGATCTAAGAATTAGTTTACCGCAAGATTAATCTTTTCATCACCCATCCCGTTTATTAATTTGCTGTCTGATTGGTTTTATCGTCCTTCCTCAGTCATTCTCCGTCCCTTTTTTTTTACCTATCTAAGTTTTTCTTTCCCTCTTAGGTTTAATTGTTTAGTTAATGTTTTAAAAGATGCGTTAGAAGAGTTTTATAAGAACGCTTTGTTTCCTTTATACGCCACCGTCTTTTTGTCCCGACGCTGAGCTACTGGCACCAGTGGGCATACAGACTAAGACGTCAGTCTATAAATTGTCTGGTTTTGCAGTGGCGGATAGGTCAGGGTCTTATATCCCGACTAGATGAACTGGGATGCTTTTTATTTTCTTCTAACTTCCCTTATTTCTCCAAACAAATGTGGCTGCAGTTGCTACAAGTTATTCCTTCCTTATTCCTAATCCGTCAATGCAAATGATGGAACTGCTCCATTTACAGTGTTTTCTTCTACTCACCACAACGCGGCAGCACTGTGTTACACTAAAAAAACACATTTCACTAATCGAATATATATTATCTATGATAGGAAACTGAAGGGTTTTATTAAAACCAACTTGTCCAGCGGTACATTTTGTGGTTGAAAAGGAATAACCATTTAGAACCCGAGAAAGATGATTATAATCATTAAATTTACGGAACTATTCGCGTCATTATATAAATCATAAGACCTGTGAGTACGTTTGAGAAATACGCCTTTTGATTTCACAAACACACTAATTTAAAATTAATAGTTTGTGTTTAATATTATTGTTAGCGTAGCAGATTACCGTGCTAAGGGTCCTGTAATAAGTGATAAGTGTAACTCTTTTATTTTTGCCAGTTTAGAGTGACAAACATCTATTTTCAAACTTATTTATAAATTTGACTCTATTTATCTAGCTTTTCTCAAATTGGGGAAACTTTTGTTTTTATAAAAGAGCACAGAATATAAATAGTAACTATTAACCCCCCTCTAAAGTAGAACAATTAGATTTGGCAAAAATTGGAGGAAATAAGATTTAAAAAAAATCTAAATATTTCCGACCGGTGTTATGAGTTTATTTTAAATGTTTAATGCCCTCTCAACCTACATAAAGCTATACTGAGTTGTGTAAGTGTAAAGGGTGACCTGGTGGTCTAGGGGTAAGGTGTCAGACTTCTGTGCTGGCGGCCGGGGTTCAATCCTCGGCCCCGGCACAGATTTATCTGAATACCAAATCCTTCATTCACCTCTGACAAGACATCTTGTGAATGTGGGGAATGCCAGGCCTCCACCGTGGTTCGGATCCCACGTTAAACTGTAGGTCCTCCATTTCATCTCACAATCACTCTACCATTACACATTAGCGTAAGTACGTATAGCCCGAACGGGTAGTAAGACGCGGTGCTAATAATAATAATAATAATAATAATAATAATAATAATAATAATAAAGTGTAAATGATATTCTGTGTAGAGTTAATATCAACAAAATGAACAATATTGTACTTTTTATATTCTGGGCACCTCTAACTCTAAAATGGCGGAACAAGCTCAAATTCAAACCCAGATATGTTCTTGTATGTTCCCATATGTTTTATAAGTTTGGTCAACATTAGTTGATTAGTTAGAAAGTTATGACCAACTCGTACAAAGAGATACACATAGACACGGTCGTTACTGATTATCAAAACAAACAAAAAAACTTGATATTTGTTTAGTGTTACGACTTCAGGACTGGCAGTTGTGGACATGTTACCGCCCTCATGAGGTTGGACCACCGCTGAGATGGCGATGTTGTTGATTATGACGATTATGTGGTGCCAATAGAAGTTCTAAACCTAACTTGAATCTGATTAACCAGACCATGGTGACCATAGGAACACTTATACTTTAGGGAATAAAAGGGTGACCTGGTGGTCTAGGGGTAAGGTGTCAGACTTCTGTGCTGGCGGCCGGGGTTCAATCCTCGGTCCCGGCACAGATTTATCTGATTACCAAACCCTTCCTTCACCTCTGACAAGACATCTTGTGAATGTGGGGAATGCCCGGCCTCCACCGTGGTTCGGATTCCACGTTAAACTGTAGGTCCTCCATTTCATCTCACAATCACCCTATCATTACACATTAGCGTAAGTGCGTATCACCCGAACGGGTAGTAAGACGCGGTGCTAATAATATTAATAATTTAGGAAATACCTAGGGTTCCTCCCGTAATCGAACTCAAGACCTCTATCTTGGAAGTCAGGAGTGCTGACAGCTAGACCGAGAGGCCAGTCAACAACGTGATATATTGTGGAAGTAGAAGCAAGATGGAGGGACAGCACCCGGCCAATAGGAGCTGACTACATCGAGCACAGTAAACAAAAAAAGAAGAAATTTCACCTTTCCATGACGAACAACTTCCATTTCTTTTTTTTGTTTCCACGACACACACACACACACACACACACACTCGCTGTCATGTAGTGAGCGATCTCTCCTCTGGAGTGTGTTCCTGTGTCGGACGGAGGATGGTTTACCTGTTCAATACTATGCGGAGTGATACCTTCATCAGTGTTTGACGATTGTGTTGTTTGAAGTGTTTTGAAATTTAAAAACTGTGTTTTTTTAGGATTTTTTTTGTTTTAATTTGAAGAAGTCAACATTAACGTAGGTAGCTCCAACACATTAATTACTAGTCTAGTTTTTATTGGGTTTTAATATTTATTCAAGGTCAACTACATGCAGTGCGGCTTCATGTAGCCGGACCTTTATATTTAATAAAAGTTTTAAAAAAAAGTGCGATTTTAAGTTAGAGGTAATTATTTTAAATAATCTTATCTAAATATTATCAACCCAAGTTCATACTTACTAAACTATACATTGGGTGAAGGGTATTTTAAGTCAAGAGAAAACATTTTAAAAAAACACAAAAATTTGCATTTATTTTAACAATCAACATGGTTTTAAAATGCTTTCTCTGTAATGAAACACAAAGATTTCTGATTATAATAGTTATTACATATGATAATAGTAGAGAAATATTCACGTGACATAGCCACTAATATTATTATTATTATTATTATTATTATTATTATTATTATTATTATTATTATTATTACACATGTCTTATAGAACGCACTAAAGTTTGGAGGGATGAATAATTGGGAGTAGATATTAACATTGACATTTAAATTCGGCCAATTTAAAATGAGAGCTAAACATTTATAGTTTTAATGAAAATAGCAATCATAGCTAACAAGTTAAGAAATATTGTAATGATTTCTTGGAGTAGTAGAAACTTCTTTAATGAACTTCACGCAATTAAAATAAACACACTAATATGTATTATGATATCCGTAGGAGAAAATTAATTCACCGTTTCTTCATTAATTCAGGATATATTTGCTCTATTTTTTGCTACTCTCTCAAATATAAGGCTTGAACCAACCAAAAGACACAAATATAAACAGTTCTAATTTATTCAAAGCTTTTATCCAAAGATTACTCGCTAGGAAAACGTCTGTCCCACGGCCTTAAATTCATAAACTAGTTTGAACACCCCTAATATAAGTGTGTGTGTGTTGGAAAGTGGGCAGGCAGTCCGGTAGAATAGCGATAAGATAGGTCTGAAGGTTCCACTCTTTTTTTCGGAGAGACTGTCAAGGACGGGAACAGGTTTGAAAATTATGACGTTTGTACGAAACGATAGACGTCTTTTTTGTTTGCCTCCTCTTCTCAGGAAATACTCAAGGTCTCTCTGGGAAGATTTTTATTTCCCTCTGGAGCCGTAATTTCCCCGGACAGTGCCATTTAAATATGGTTCGTACAGAGACAGCCCAATTGTCATAGAAAGAGCCTTTTACAAAATACTACTACGATAAACCATGATAATCTTACCATCTTATTATTGTGATTTTATAGCCATTGATAATATCTATTAAAAGTGACAGCTGCCGATAACACGACTTGGCGTATGAACACGTGGAAGTATTATTATTATTATTATTATTATTATTAGCACCGCGTCTTACTACCCGTTCGGGTTATACGCACTTACGCTAATGTGTTATGGTAGGGTGATTGTGAGATGAAATGGAGGACCTACAGTTTAACGTGGAATCCGAACCACGGTGGAGGCCTGGCATTCCCCACATTCACAAGATGTCTTGTCAGAGGTGAAGGAAGGGTTTGGTAATCAGATAAATCTGTGCCGGGACCGAGGATTGAACCCCGGCCGCCAGCACAGAAGTCTGACCCCTTACCTCCAAACCGCCAGGTCACCACGTGGAAGTAGATCTAGTAATTTTTCTAGCTGTTGAGTAAGGCCCTTTTTTTTATGGACATTGGTCTGTATAAAGACAGCAAGATGAATCAGAGAAGTAATTATGTGTCCCCCCCCAGTGTCGGTAGAAAGCGTTTAGACCTTCAGAGGTTGAACCCTCACATCTGAGACACTGGTTCAGATCCCGGTGTGTGTCATGTAGTGTTCTGCCTTAGCACGTATATTAGATACCTAATACGAGTGTTGTTGATGAGGAGGGTAATATAAAGGAAGTGCACCCGTATTAGCATGGAGAGCGGATATGAAATTCACCATCCTGGTGCATCTGGCTGAGATTTGAACTTTGACTTTCCTCGTCATAAGCAATATATTACATCGAGAGGCTGACACCTGAGATCACGTGACCACTGGTTTAGGAGCAACGTGTTATTAACCATGGAACTATTAGACATGGGTTAGTCACTCTATATACTATGGATACTCTGGCGAATGTTTTAAACTACCCCTGCAACTACTACTGAGGGAGAACTGTGCCCAAAACATGCTAGTTGCTACAGCGCAGTATTTTCCAGTTTAGGTGCTAAAAATAGCTTTCAAAAATCGAATGAAGTCTTGACTTTGAATAGTGACGTAAAAATAAAATGGCAGAATACGTTTGTACAGTTTTCCTGCCACATCACTTCCAAGATAGTTTCTGTGTATTGCATACTTTTAAGAGCAAACCCGAATTGGTGGGCTTGCGTACTAAACGTCAAGCTCTTCAATTCTGATTTGTTGGTGACGTAGAGTTTGGGTTTCTCATCCCGACTGGGTATACTGAGGGCGATTTTTTTTTTTACAAAATGGTATTCAATTACACTTCCGGTTTCAAGCAAGTGTTTGTAGCTTTACTCTAAATTTTAGCTTTCTCATCTGTGCCCTACTACCTAACTTTATGGTCGCTCAAAATTCAAGCTCCGCCAAAACGGGAGCGTCACATTCAACCCTATTCGGAGACAACTTCATTGAACTACACTAACAGGGCAGGAATGTAAAATGCCAGAACATGAGGTTTGCCAATCACACCCTATTAGTGTTATTAAATGCAGATAGTCCAGATGAGTAGTATGAAGCAAAGATAAGCAATTAGATTTTTTGTTTTTAGAGCTCAACAAAAACATTTTGTGCCCAGAACAATAAACTCTCTAATTCCTTGTAGAACCAACTGTCACTGGCGAATCTAGGAAAGTGGCTAGAACGTCTGTCTTTAATATTAAAGACCAGATTTGTCCTGAAATGACTTCTCTTGTTTTTTCTTCAGGAAATGTACTTTCCATTTCAAGTTGTATTCTAACGTTAAGGAATTTTATTTAAGTTCACCCTTCTCTTCTTGTTAGAATAGGTAGCGCGATACATGTCACTAATAGTAAGATCTAGTTCTTTATTAGTTAAAGATGTAAATTATAAATAATTTGTTGCAGATTTGTCTCCGTCCATCATGAACGGGTGTGGATCCGAAGAGTTTCGTTTTGACTCAGAGACTGGAGAGGTCTTCAAACACCTCGTCGTCGGACGCCAAGATCCAACTTACAATGTCAACATAAATACCGGTGAGAATAAAGCCACGGAGGAGGAAACCACGGTCAAGAAGAAGGTCTTTAGGGTGCCGAAAAAATTCCTTGCAAGGGTGACAGACCCGATGACAAAATGGGACGACCCGATCGAGTCGGAGGTCAAAGTACTCTTGGCAGACAAATCGGAAGGTAAACATTTTCGCGTACCTAGGAAATTTCTGGCTCCCGAACCTGAACTTATTACAAACCCAAAAATTGCATCGGCCAAAACGGAAAAAGGGATTGAAGAAGTTACTAAAACAAAGAATATCCGTATCCCGTCAACCCACCTTGATTTTCGACCGGGACTCTTTCAAGACATTGAAAAAGAGTTCGAAACTACTTTGAAAGAATCGGAACTACCTTATTTTCCATATTCAGATCCTCTTATGCTTCTAATGAAATTCACAAAAGGTATTGACCCAAAATCGGGCTCTGCGGGTCATAAAATATGTCGCATTGTTTGCAATACAGTTCCAGAAACATTTGGCAACACAGCTGATCTTACTGGAGATGATAATTGTGTTTTGGAACTATCCGAAAGCAAAGTTAATGCTTTTTGGGAGGGAAGAAGTTCAGTAATAAAGAAGGCAGGAGTCCAAATAGCCCAAAATGTGAAGTCTATGGTTCATGAGAAAGAGGAAGATGAAATTACTGTCAGGAAATCAGTCTACATGAATGGATCACGAGAAGAAAGATTCACATTGTCAGAACACCGAAAGGGTGTACCAGTTGTTTCCAACAACACCTGGATCAAGGAGAGAACTGTAGACGTTTCTGGCGGGGAAATAAGTGTTGAAGACATGGATGAAATGATAAATAAACACCAGCCTCTGGTTTCGTTTATGCTACCATCAGTAGAAGTGTCCATAGCTGTACCTCCTACGCTGGTTTCATTATATTCCTTCTTAATGCTGAGCGCTTTCTCAAGCGTCTTACGGGCGTCAGCTTTCATGCCATCGTTCAGCTCCATCGGGAGCCAGCTCAAGAAGTTAGAGGGGTTGAAACTCTTGATCCTACCTCTTCTGATCGTATTCCCCTTCCTCACGATGTTGGCGTGCTCCTTGGCGGACATACTACTGCACGCGAGGTCTCGCCAAGACGACCAACCGAGAGATTCGGACTTGCGGTGTCCCCTAAGGAGTCTGGCCTACAGCATCTGGCCTTCCTATCGGGAGGATAAGTACTCCCACAGGATCATACGGTTCCAGGATCAGATGAAGGTTCAACACTGCGACTACAGCAAGAGGATGAGTTTCTCCTGAAGAGGCTACAGGACGGCCACATGTGGGCATCAAGTTGTAGCCTATGAAAATAATTGCAGGGATGATTAGGATCATCGAGATGATCGACAGAGTTTGGCCAAAACCAGTGGGCTACGCTACAGAATAATTGACTACTTTGAAAGGAGAAAATTTATATTTAAGCTTAGGTGGGAGTTAACGTTAGTTAGGGCCAGTATTTTTGAAGTTTTAAAAACAAATTGTGTTTCAGCAAAATGAAAAAATAAAATTCTTCAGTAGATAAGTTTAATTTAGGCCCCTACACTCATTAATCTAAACAGTTGTTAATATTCGTCATGAGCATCACGGAATATGAACCGGGCTTTTTATCCTCTTTTAAATAATAATAATAATATTTAGCACCGCGTCTTACTACCCGTTCGGGTTATACGCTTTAAGTACTAATTACTCTAATGGATTGGGAATTGGGAATGTTGAATTAGAGGAAGTGAACCCGCATTTGCGTGGAGAGAGAGAGAGTGGAAAACCATTTAGGAAAAACCACCACCAGTTCACCCGACCGAGATTAGAACCTCGATCTCCCCGTCCTCAGCAGTCGAACTCAACACGACAAGCGCGTTAGCCAACTACGCCACCGAGGCGGGTATCCTCTTTTAAAAAAGTTTCTAATCAAATTCCACTATTCTCCTGAGAGATATCCAAGAACGGTTGAAATTACCAAGTGTAGGAAATTATACTCAACATATCTACTGGAGCAATAGTTCAAGTTGAAGCTGGTGTAAATGAAACCTATGTTTTCATCACGACATGCTGTTCTATCTGCACACCAAGAAGGGAAGTAATTTTATGAATACATAATAATATAGATGCAATTTCTTAAATTTCAATCTAAAATTATTGTAAGTCTACTTTATTTAGTAAGTTAAATATCAACTACCTTATAATATATATTTTAAACTATACTTGTTTATTCAGCCATAAACACCTTCTGTTCACCACAGATTTAAAAAATAACCCGCCTCGGTGGCGTAGTTGGCTAACGCGCTTGTCGTGTTGAGCTCTACTGCTGAGGACGGGGAGATCGAGGTTCGACTCTCTGTCGGGTGAACTGTGGGTGGTTTTTCCTAAATGGTTTTCCACTCTCCCTCCACGCAAATGCGGGTTCACTTCCTATAATTCAACCTTCCCAATTCCTAAATCCATTAGAGTAATTAGTACTTAAAGCGTATAACCCGGACGGGTAGTAAGACGCGGTGCTAAATATTATTATTATTATTTATAAAATAAATTTTTAAAAATTTGTTGGAATAATCTACATATACAATATTATATTATTATTATCATTATTATTGAAAAGCCTTTATGCCTGTACCGGATTTAACAGCCTTTGGGAAGTGGTAGGGTAGGTCAAATTGTCCTTTGGAACTAGCGTGATTTGACTTCCTTTTCGAGAAAACCACATTTAAAAAAAATATAAACACTTTTTAAAAAAAAGAGAGAGAGATAACACTAAAAATATTATCTTTATTAAAAAAACTTTTTGTTGTAAAATCTGTGAATAATTGAATCATCATTTGGATGACCCGTCATTCGTCCCGATATTTTGCTTAGCCTAGGAGTGTGAAACATAAAATGATATTTGTAAAAAGTCATCGGAAAAAAACCACGTTATTATTTGGCCAAAAACATAGAATTAAAATTAAAACATTAAGCTGAATAATCTCTTCAAAAGTTGTACACAAATATCCTTTACGATTCAATTTGGACCAAACAAATAAATTAAACAATAGATGTTTTATTTAATACCTGTGTTTTGATTCGGGTAGTTTTTTTTCCCCTGTAAAAGGAAATGAAAAAAGAGATCATCTCCAAATGACATCTTGAGTTACTTTTCGATCCCTTCCATTTCCCAAAGTTTGGCTGTTTAATCCGGGAACACCCCGTATATATTTTTCATCACTTGAGGCAAACATAATTATATTGTCATACCCTTGTCAATTATTCACGGTATGATTGCTCATCAATAAAGTAGGTTTGAATATTATTTTATGTTTGATGCTTCAAACAATGAAATGGAGTAGAGTAGACACAGTTTAATATTTAGCTCAAGATATTTTCTCAAGTTGTAATAAATATATTATTTCAGAGAGGTGTCAGAATTATAGACACATAAGCTTACACTGATATTTTCAAGGCTATTCAATATAAATACAGGTGATATTTTATTTACCATGCTGTGTGAAACTGTTCACCAGTCATTATGTGGTCAGTTAATAATTACAAGATTCTAAATGTAATAACAGTGACCTTATAGACGTAGATAATGGTTGATGGGGTTTATGTATAGTGTGATAATTATCCCTAGACATACTTGGCATGCGTATTCTAACAAAATAAATGCTATTGCCATTTTAAAAAGTTTTTTTCTTAACAATTTATAAAAATGAATTATGTACTGTACATTCCTAGCCCAGTAGTGTGGATATATATAATACATTCCTAACCTAGTAGTGTGAATATGTACTGTACATTCCTGACCTAGTAGTGTGGATTATTATCTCAGTAGTGTGAACAAGAGGATATCCCGGATGGGTAGTAATACGAAGAGCACACAAAGAGAAGCAAAGTGACTCCACGAGACTTGTTCGAATCCCGGTCAGTTAGAAACCTGGTCTGTATGTGGTGTAAGGCTGTATATATCACTACTCAATGTTGTTAGCAGATGTGTATGCGTGAACGCGAGGGTAAAGGTGTCAGTGCTGTCTGGTTCTAGTTTGTATTTGGTGGGAGGTGCATGTTTCAAACCCGGCCGGGTGTATCGAGTTTCTTCTAAGGAATTTTCGATCTCACAACACTCGTATTCAGATACACTTAATCTCAAATGATACCTACTCATCTGTAGGCTATGAGTGTAAGTGTAATATGTATATCTCCGAGGGGAAGACGTGGAGCACGGATAAAATGGGCGTTACTAACCTCATCCGTGTTTTAACTCCCTGTCAACAAAATAGTTGTAAGATTGATGTGGGAATAAGGGGACAGAGTTGGTCCTTAGTGTACTCCAAAGAAGCTCCTCGTACTCAATACAGCCCCCCCCCCCCATACCACATAGTCTCCCATATATTACACACAGCCCCCGTACCCCAGACAGTCCTCCGTACCCCAGAGAGGCCCCCCGTAACCTAGACAGTCTTCCGTACCCCAGAGAGCCCCTCCGTACCCCGGACAGTCCTCCGTACCCCAGAGAGCCCCTCCGTACCCCAGACAGTTCCCCCGTACTCCAGAGAGCCCCTCCGTACCCCAGATAGCCCCCCACGTACCCTAGACACTTCCCGTACCCCAGATAGTCCCCCCCATACCATACACAGTGCCCCACACCCCATATACATATGTCACATGGAATACCCATATGTCACATGTGATACCTATAAGTCATATAAGCGACCCATATGTTCTATGTGATACCTATATGTTCCATGTGATATTTATATGTTCCATATGATACCTATATGTCACAATATTCGATATCATTATCGAAATTTGAATATGGAAAAATGTTTTTTATCTATTATTAAGAATCTCTTACCCGCTTCGGTGTTCACCTGGTCTAACGCGTTAATCTCGTGTTGGACTAGACTGCTAAGGACAGGGAGATCGGGGTTCGATCTCAGCCGTTTGCAGTGAGGGTGGTTTTCCATAAATTGCTTTCTAATCTCCCCCCACGAAAATGCGGGTGCATTTCATATAAATTAAGTCTTCATAATCCCTAACCCATTAGTGTAATTAGTACATAGGCGTATAACCTGATTAGGTATTGAGACGTTGTGTTACTAAATAATCTCAACTTCTGCATAATCATCATCGCATTTTCATTTTTATTTAAACACTGAAAATTATTATGGTTTTTAATAGTTTAAAACAAATTTTACAAGATGCTTTTTCGTTATCTAACATATTAAAAAAAAAGTACCACGTCTTAATACCCATTCGAATTATACGCTTAAGTACTAATTACGCTAATAGGTTATAAATTGGGAAGGTTGAATTTAGAATAATTTAAACCGCATTGGCGTGTAGGGAGAGTGTAAAACCATTTAGGGTAAAACTACCTTCAGTTCACCCGACCGAGATTCAAACCTCGATCCTCCCGGCCACCCGAGGTGGGTTCCAACTTTTTTTTTTTTAAATTCATAATTTACTTTTGGGAGTTGCCTTTTTTTTTTTAAAGCTACACTTGTCATTTACCTGCTCTATAAAGATAGATTATTAACTATTGACAAACAATAGATGAAAGGACGCCATGTCTCATCTGCACATAAACATTTCCACTTCGTCTGCTTGGAGCACCTTGAGTAGACCGAGTTTATTGTGGTCCTACAAAACATTCTTTCGTTTAGTTTGTGATGAGCATTCATTGAAAAAGGAAGGGGGTGTTAAGTAGACTAGTCTCCACTCTTCTGTCAACCAGTCAGACAGCTGTATTATTATTACTATTATTATTATTATTATTATTATTATTATTATTAGCACCGCGTCTTACTACCCTTTCGGGTTTTCCGCACTTACGCTAATGTGTAATGGTAGGGTGATTGTGAGATGAAATGGAGGACCTACAGTTTAACGTGGGATCCGAACCACGGTGGGAGGTCTGGCATTCCCCACATTCACAAGATGTTTTGTCAGAGGGGAAGGAAGGGTTTGGTAATCAGATAAATCTGTGCCGGGAGCGAGGATTGAACCCCGGCCGCCAGCACAGAAGTCTGACACCTTACCCCTAGACTGCCAGTTCACCGAGTTGCTTTTTGCTTGTCACCCAGAAAAAGAGTAAGAGTTGAGAAATATTGCCATTTGTTCTTACTCCACAGACCACCATAATAAACGTTTATTAATCCCAGCATGGGCCATGAATGAAAAAAACAAAAAAAAATTGTTTCTTTCGATACCAATTCGATACCGAAGCGTGAGTACTAATATCAGTCAAAGTATCGGGGAAAAAATGTATCGAGTAAAAAAATACTAGTATCGAAAGGAAAATACCGACATTAGTAAAGTATCGATACTTTTATCACATCCCTACAGTAGCCCCATGACTTCTTTGGTGCTGACTGACAGCTCACAGCTGAAATCTGACGGCTTTAAAAAGCTACCGGACCAAATTATGTATCCCTACGCCAAACCATATGATCTGCAAAAAACATATGTTTAGCAGCTGTCACTTCTGACAGTCAAAATGTAGGTATATATCAAAATGATGACTGTCAGAAGTCAGCTGTAAGCTGTCAGTCAGCACCAAAGAAGCCATGGGGCTACTGTAGCTTCGATGAATATCGAGTTAAAATAGAACGCAGTTTTATTCTTCATACAATCTTTATTCCAGATACAAAATATTGAAATAAAATCAGAATGTGTTAAAACATGATCACAAGGAAATAGTTCTTTCAACAGTACATAGTTCCCATCATAAGAAAATATCTCAACTATCGTACATCTTGTCTTGGTTCACTTATGCGCTGTCACTTTGTCACTTCGGATACATCACTTAGTACATCCAACACTTACTGGACCTTTTCCATGACATCTTAAAGATACTCACCAATTTCTATACGAAGGGCCTCTTACAAAGTATAAGCTGGTGACCCGGTGATCTAGGGGTAAGGTGTCAGATTTCTGTGCTGGGAGTCCGGGGTTCAATTCTCGTTCCTGGCACATATTTATCTGATTACTAAACCCTTCCTTAACCTCTGGCAAGACATCTTGTGATTGTGTGGAATGCCAGGTCCTCCACCGTGGTTCGGATCCCACGTTAAACTGTAGGTCCTCCATTTCATCTCACAATCACCCTACCATTACACATTAGCGTGTGTCCAACCCAAACGGGTAGTAAGACGCAATAATAATAATAATAATAATAATAATAATAATACAGAGTACAAACATATTTTGTTGAGTTCAACATAACATTTCACTATATTACTATTGATATTTTATAATTATTGATAATATCTGTCAAAAGTGACTGCTGCAGATAACATTACTTGACCTATGAATATATGAAAGTAGATCTTGTGAGTAACTTTGGAAATGGTCTAGGTTCAAATTTGTAGCATAGTGATTATGTTTTTTTTACCCTCTTTCCACGTAAATTCAGGGTACATTTCCTCTAAATTATACCCTACTTATCTTTACCAAGCTTTTGTACGTGTATTAAGACGTGGAGGAAGGATATTATTTTCAAGGTTGTTTGGTTTTCGCCTACTTTAACCCTAAATGTGTGTTATCAATATATGGCGGTGGCTTACGTTGATAAATGTCCAGTAGGTGTTGGGGAAGAGCTCACAAAGACAAGAGATGGCTTTAGGATCCTTTTATACAGGTTTTTTTGTNTGAAAAGAAACAGCGTCATGAAAGGGGAGAAGGGGGGGGGGGGGAACATAGCCCTGGGTTGGTCATCTATTTTTTCTACCACTCATGATGGATCCTTTTATAGTCGTCATTTCAGGAATAAATAAAGCGGTTGAAAATAAATACCCAACCACAAATAATAAATACACTCACTATCTGCCACGGACACTGATAATGAGATACATTGAGGTTCCAACACACGCGGCGTAAAAGTCGGTTCCCCTGCAGTCTCGCCAACATGGCAACACAAAAACTGACGCCTATATTATAATAATAATAATTATTATTATTATTATTATTAGCACCGCGTCTTACTACCCGTTCGGGTTATACGCACTTACGCTAATGTGTGGAGGACCTACAGTTTAACGTGGAATCCGAACCACGGTGGAGGCCTGGCATTCCCCACATTCACAAGATGTCTTGTCAGAGGATAAATCTTTGCCGGGACCAAGGATTGAACCCCGGCCGCCGGCATAGAAGTCTGACACCTTACCCCTAGACCTCCAGGTCACCCGACGGCTATATAAAACGCTCCATAGAATATCATCTTGGATCGTCTGTCTCGCGTCATTTTTGACGCGGCACACTCTAGGTTACAGCGGCACACTTTCCAGATGGCAAAGACGGCATAAATGACGCGCGTGTAAAAGCACTCATTGTCGCCTACGTATTTAGAGAACGCACGTCACAAAAAAAAACCGCTTGTATAAAAGGGACCTTTAATGAAAACCTTGGACATGGGTCAACATTTATTATGGAATATTCCTTCTGACTTGTCTCAATAAATAAATAAATGTTGGCGTGACAGTCAAAAATATTTAACACTCGTTTTTAGGTTCAAACGTGTTTCTGGCCTAGGATAACTTATTTAAAGGTTCATTATCTGTGAATGAAACACTCTTTTACATTGGATATTTAGCCAGGGTGACTCGTGGTTTGTTACAAATTCAATATAGATCTGATTGTACCATACTACCCAACCGTTTCCTACTATTCATCATCAAACTCGACCTTTAAAGCCAAAAAAACACACATTCACCTATTAATTACATTATTTTGTATGTGGTCGGTGACCTGGTGGTCTAGGGGTAAGGTGTCGGACTTCTATTCTGGCGTCCGGGGTTCAATACTCGGTCCCGGAAAAGATTTATCTGATTACCAAACCATTACTTCACCTCTGACAAGACATCTTGTGAATGTGGGGAATGCCAGGCCTCCACCGTGGTTCTGGATCACACGTTAAACTGTAGGTCCTCCATTTCATCTCACAATCACCCTACCATTACACATTAGCGTAAGTGCGTATAACCCGAACCTGTAGTAAGACGCAGTGATAATAATAATAATTTTGTGTGTGATAGGTCAAATGGACAACGAGTTGGAGGGATTTGTATACTAGTACAGTCCCGTCAAGTATCTTTTAACTTGGAAACAACCTAAGATCCAACCTCTGGTACTTTAAAATCACCCAAGTCATCTTAATTTAAAATTATTAAAATGTTTTAGAATTGATAAAAAAAAGAAAGTTAATTTAAAATATCAATACTACTCCTCATATTTTAATCTTACATGTTCGGTAGTAGTATAAATATTTTAACTAATTTTAATAATTTATCTGTGGCTTTGAACCAGAAATCACGCCAATAATATTCTACTACGAAGTAACACTAATTAATTAAATAATGCCATCTAAAATAGACAGAATGAGGTTATAATGACATATTACATATTATATTACATCTATATTCATGTTAAAACATTATTTACATTATTTAATAATATTAAGTGTATTTTTTACATTCGATTTATTTGTAATATATATTTTGTTATCCACAGAGGCACTTGAATAAACAACATTTGCTAACACTTTTAGACCAGAGTAGTTTTTTTTTACAACAGCGTAACAACAACACATCCAGATCAATAACACATGAAACAGGTTGAAGAAAAGTATATTATTCATATTTATATTTAATTTTTATCACTCGACGTAATCTTTCCCATGTAAAAACCTGTTACACTCTCAAATACAAGTTTACAATTTTATATTTTCACTTTGTATACGTTCAGAACAATTAAAAAAAATCCACTCTATTTAAAAACTGCCAAAAAAACCACTCTATTTAAAAACTGGAGATAAGTTCACACAATTCTAAACACTCAAAATATTTCTTGTGATGACATTTTAAAATATTACTATTTACAAGCATTCCCTAGTTACTGACGTGTGTTCTATTTATTTTTCAAAAAAAGTTAATAACTATATTTTTTTAAGAACTATTCAATTAGCAAAGTCTAAATTAATTGGTATTTGATGCTTTCCCTAGGCCATGAGAAGCTATTGAAATATATATTCTATTTCACTCTGATTTTTACCAGTTTTTTTTTGTGTGAACTAAATAAATATTTACTCTATAAATAGTATAAATTATGAATGTATTATTTAAATTTGTATTTTTAAAATATATATATATTCAATATATAGGCCTATTTGAAGCTACTTTACTTTTCAAGGGTGTGAAATATTTAAAAAAAATATTAAACAATAACTAACATTTAGTATTCATTGACTGTCACAAATTTTCAGAAGATGCAAAAAAATAAGACGGATATTTTCATTTATCGTTAGTTTTTAATTTTCTAATCTTTACTGTTGAGTTTTTTTTTATGAAAACGGTTGTTCTTATTTAAATGACTATAAAAACTGCCCAGTTTCTGGTTGAGCTCCAACATTTGCTACCCATTTATATCCCTATATAGGGAAAATGTGTATGTATTTGCTGACATGTTAGAACATTCTAGAGTTCACGTTAAATAGCAAATAAAATACGTGGTTTTAGAACAGAACCGTTGATGTACCCCATATGACTAAACAGAATTAGCGCTGTATATATATATAAAAAAAGAATGTAAGTCCAGATCTACATCTTTGAGAGGACACAAAAAAAAACACTGGCACCTAATATTATTAATTTGTATGGGCAAGGAAAGTCAAAGTTTAAATTGAAGATTTTGATTTGTTGTTGTCACATGACACTACTTTTGATTAATAATTTATCCAATTAAAGAGGAAGGCTTAAAGATCACAATATATTCACTGGTATACAAAATAAAACTAATTTTTTAGCACACAAAAAAAATCTAATCCTAATAGTACTTTTGATTCTGGATTCAAATATTTAGTAGTTTTTCTTTATCCCACAGGGATCTTTTGTGAAACACATGCAAAATCTGATTTATACATATATATATATGTACATTTATAACACTATTCATATAACTTAAAAAGTGACAGATGATGATTTTTTTTAACGTATTTAGCATCTGGAACATCCCTTTTAAGTGACCAGCCATAGTCTACACTTTCACTGGTACCACTTTTCAATGATCAAAATTTCTTGGTAGAATTTTGAGCGATCTCCAAGCTGTTTTTTTCAACTTGGCTCAATAGATATTAGAATTTTTTCCATCTCGAATCAAACCTCTTATTTGAGGACCCGACAAAAATGCCCTAATTAATTTTAGCATCATTTATTCGAAGATACTTTACCTGAAAACGAGCAAACTCGACACCATTTTTACCCATGGCCTTAACAAAAGTTCTTAAAAAGCCCTTATTTGATATGAAGTGAATGTAAAAAAAAAATATTTTCAAGGTTGACCAGTGGGGAATGTGGCACATTTTTCTGTCCAGGAGTAAGATATTCCCCTTTTGGCCATTCCATCTTGATGTAATGATTTTTCATGTCAAGACTGTCCCACTCGTACAAAAAACAACATTTAGTATATATGAGCTATAAATCAAGTAACAGTGCAATTACTTTTAAATCACCATATATGTTCCAATTGTACTTCCCATGGATGACCTGGCGGTCTAGGGGTAAGGTGTCAGACTTCTATGCTGGCGGTCGGGGTTCAATCCTCGGTCCCGGCAAAGATTTATCTGATTACCAAACCCTTCCTTCACCTCTGACAAGACATCTTGTAAATGTGGGGGAATGCCAGGCCTCCACCGTGGTTCGGATTCCACGTTAAACTGTAGGTCCGCCATTTCATCTCACAATCACCCTACCATTACACATTAGCGTAAGTGCGTATAGCCCGAATGGGTAGTAAGACGCGGTGATAATAATAATAATAATAATAATAATATTAATGTACTTCCCATATTGAATTTTCTCCAAAGAAAAGTAATATTTTCGTAAGATTCTTTCATGTTAGCGGCATAATCTAAGGGGACTGAAGTCAAATTGTTTCCATGATTCAAACTTACACCCTTCCTACTAGTTTTAGAGTAGCCAATAAACAGTCGCCACTCAGCTGTTTCATATTAATGACCAAGAGCATCCATCACAGAACAAATATTTTAACAATAAACTAAATCATTTTCTTGAAAATATTTTTTTTTAACTCATCCTGGTGGTTATTGAAAAAAACAACACAATTTAGTGCCTCGCTGAAGTAAATTTCAGCCCTTCAGCCTAGACCCTAAAAGTTCGCCCTGTTATTGGACAAATTCAAATCTCGGACACGGTAGTTTAAATCACCTCGAGTTAACAGATATGGCTCAAAAGAAGATCCGTGTTGTTCTTTATGTTGAACTAGGTCAGCTACATCATTTTCAGAGTCCTCAACTTTTACAGTAACGTTTATTGGAGGCTGTGGTACAGGTAAGTCCTCAATGTGCGGACCTGGCCTGACAGCATTTGGCGAGTTTGGGTGTATCCCTGTCCGTTTGGATTTCCTTGTTAGTCCTTTTATGTTTGTTAAACGAAAAATGTCTGATGAATGATCTTTGGGGGTCCCTCCAAACCACGATAACTGCAAATCACACATGCCAAAAGCCCTTTACCCCATCTGTCAGACGCTTCACACAGGTCAAACGGTAGATACGAGGGGCCCAGTTCTTATCTTGGTTCCACTATTTTGCAATGGAAATATAGCTTATAACAATTCTTAACTTGTGGAGTGAAATTTCAGAGTTGAGCTATAAATGTCAATTCCCCACATAGATAACAGAAGATATCTGGATGATTTATACACTTTCTTGGCATAATGACACAGTATCAAACCACAGCACAGTTTCACAGTGATCTAATCATCAGACAAAAGATAACTCAAAACACCCAGTGTGTACACAGTGAATGTCAGCTCACTACAGGCATAGGTTGCTCAGAGTCAGATGAGTGACCTGTTTATGTCGCGACACGCTGCACATAGCTCATCTGTCTTGCTTCTGCCTGCCAGTCTGTATGTTTGTCTGTCTGTCTGGCTTCTGCCTGCCAGTCTGTATGCCTGTCTGGCTTCTGCCTTCCAGTCTGTCTGGCTGTCTGGCACCTGCATATATATATATATATATATA
>CABFVX010002255.1:85619-98800 GCA_902151425.1 Timema shepardi | reverse complement strand
TATATATATATATATATATATATATATATATATATATATATATATATATATATACTAAAACAAATATATACCCATGGGAAAATTACATAACTAATTGTGACAAAATAGGACAAATCTCTCAATATAATTATTTATAAAAAGCTTCATCACAAAAAAACTGTGGGCATTAGAAAAATTCTGATTGTATATTTGAATTCAGCGTTAAAAGTTGTGTTAGATACACCTTCAATATCCCGTGTGCCAAAAATCGTGTTGACCAGTGTTATGTATAAATGGACTCTCATTTAAAAAAAATCTGACATACACTTCTTTTACTTAGACAGATATCAGTCTTACCTTAACCCACTACTTCATGATCTTATTATATTAGCTGCACCATAGTGTTACCTGTCAAGGTAAGATGTCTCTCTTCCATGGTATACGAAAATCACTTGGAATAATATTGATAAAAACAAAATACAAACAAGATATTGTAGATAAAGATGAGCAACATTACAACAAAGTTAACAAAAATCCCACCACTCCACTTGGCGTGTAGCAACTAGAAAACAATATCCATCCTTTCAGTTTGTAACGCGAGTGACTTACACCCACGTTCCGTCGCATCCGGCTTCATATCTTCATGAACTGGAGTTCCTCGTTGTGACTGTTAGTGTCGGACACGCCGTCACACTCCGGAGCTGTGACCTCCTTGTCGGCATTGACACAGCTCTGCTCCGTCGACAGTCTCTTATAACCATCTCCGGATCTCCAGAGCTTACATTTCAACCTAGATCTTCCCTGCAGACACATACAGAGCGCAGTTTAGTTTAGTTTTACTGTCAATTGGTAGAGTTATAATTTATTACCTCCTATGTTCTCCTATTATATCATATGTTTTTCAATTATTTCTTTTAACAATCTATCACCTTTTAGATTCTTCTAATATCTCCTAGCCTATTCTATTAACTCCTAGATTCTTCTACTACCTCCTAGATTCGTATATTACTTCCTATGTTCTCCTATTATATTATATGTTTTTCAATTATTTCTTTTAACAATCTATTACCTTTTAGATTCTTCTAATATCTCTTAGATTCTTCTAATACCTCCTAGATTCGTATATTACTTCCTATGTTATCCTATTATATCATATGTTTTTCAATTATTTCTTTTAACAATCTATCACCTTTTAGATTCTTCTAATATCTCCTAGTCTATTCTATTAACTCCTAGATTCTTCTACTACCTCCTAGATTCGTATATTACTTCCTATGTTCTCCTATTATATCATATGTTTTTCAATTATTTCTTTTAACAATCTCTTACCTTTTAGATTCTTCTAATATCTCCTAGATTCTTCTACTACCTCCTAGATTCTTATATTATCTCCTAGATTCCTAGATATACTTATATTATTTCCTAGATTCTTCTATTACCTCCTAGATTCTTCTATTACCTCCTATGTTCTTATATTACTTCCTATATTCTCCTATTACCTCTATGTTCTTAAATAACCTCCTTTATCAATGTATTACCTTATAGATTCTTCTGTTACCTCCTAGATTCTTCTATTAGCTCCTAGATTATTCTATTACCTCCTATGTTCTCCTATTACCACACTTATCCTTCTATGGCCTCCTAGACTACCCCCTCTAAACCCTCCTTCCCTGTCTGCTCGTGTGGATATGCAGACATCCCGGACGTGTGAGAAGACAAAGGAGTGCAACACACGTCCTACACAATACATACATTTATGGAAGGTGTGGGAAGCAGACCAAAGTTTTATTTCATTTACAGAGTCTTACTACCTATCCTGGATAGACACATATCCACACTGGTGGGGTTAATGATAAGTAGAATATTTAGAAGAAATGTACCCACATTATCTCGGAGGAAGAATGGACAAACCATAAGGTACACTCGGCCTGTATTCTAAAATTGATCTGGTCGTCACTGGGGAAACAGCTTCAACGAGACCGACGCCTTTGTCCACGTGCCCACCAGTGTGGGTTGTAGAGTGAGTGAGTGACCAAGACTGGGGTCGGTTTCATATGAGTCTGTGTCTTGTGCGTAGCCTCTCCTTTCGACATCCGGTGAGTGAAGGTGAGGGGCTACGCCCTTAGACCGAGGTGGGGTGCTCACCTGGAGTATCGCGAGGACGAGCACAGACAACATGACGACGGCGACGCAGGCGCTGCCTATGAGAGGCGCCATGGCGTCAAACGGTACGAGCTCCTCCGTCGTCCCTCCGGAGTCTTTGTGGTAGTCGTGATCTTTCCTGAGAGTCTGATCAGCGCTGACGGCTTTCCTCCTCTTTCCCGCGGGCGAGGAGTTGTGGCAGGTTCCTGGGAACACGACACGTCCAGGGCCAGTACTGAGTATTACACATCCTGCTATATAGTGTCCAGGGCCAGTACTGACTATCACACATCCTGCTATATAGTGTCCAGGGCCAGTACTGACTATTACACATCCTGCTATATAGTGTCCAGGGCCAGTACTGACTATCACACATCCTGCTATATAGTGTCCAGGGCCAGTACTGACTATCACACATCTCCATCTATAGTGTACAGGGCCAGTACTGACTATCACACATCCCCATCTATAGTGTACAGGGCCAGTACTGACTATCACACATCCCCATCTATAGTGTACAGGGCCAGTACTGACTATCACACATCCCCATCTATAGTGTACAGGGCCAGTACTGACTATCACACATCCCCATCTATAGTGTACAGGGCCAGTACTGACTATCACACATCCCCATCTATAGTGTACAGGGCCAGTACTGACTATCACACATCCCCATCTATAGTGTACAGGGCCAGTACTGACTATCACACATCCCCATCTATAGTGTACAGGGCCAGTACTGACTATCACACATCCCCATCTATAGTGTACAGGGCCAGTACTGACTATCACACATCCCCATCTATAGTGTACAGGGCCAGTACTGACTATCACACATCCCCATCTATAGTGTACAGGGCCAGTACTGACTATCACACATCCCCATCTATAGTGTACAGGGCCAGTACTGACTATCACACATCCCCATCTATAGTGTACAGGGCCAGTACTGACTATCACACATCCCCATCTATAGTGTACAGGGCCAGTACTGACTATCACACATCCCCATCTATAGTGTACAGGGCCAGTACTGACTATCACACATCCCCATCTATAGTGTACAGGGCCAGTACTGACTATCACACATCCCCATCTATAGTGTACAGGGCCAGTACTGACTATCACACATCCCCATCTATAGTGTACAGGGCCAGTACTGACTATCACACATCCCCATCTATAGTGTACAGGGCCAGTACTGACTATCACACATCCCCATCTATAGTGTACAGCGCCATTACTGACTATCACACATCTCCATCTATAGTGTCCAGGGCCAGTACTGACTATCACACATCTCCATCTATAGTGTCCAGGGCCAGTACTGACTATCACACATCCTCCTCTATAGTGTCCAGGGCCAGTACTGACTATCACACATCCTGCTATATAGTGTCCAGGGCCAGTACTGACTATCACACATCCTGCTATATAGTGTCCAGGGCCAGTACTGACTATCACACATCCTGCTATATAGTGTCCAGGGCCAGTACTGACTATCACACATCCTGCTATATAGTGTACAGCGCCATTACTGACTATCACACATCTCCATCTATAGTGTACAGGGCCAGTACTCACTATCACACATCCTGCTATATAGTGTCCCGGGCCAGTACTGACTATCACACATCTCCATCTATAGTGTCCAGGGCCAGTACTGACTATCACACATCTACATCTATAGTGTCCAGGGCCAGTACTGACTATCACACATCCTGCTATATAGTGTCCAGGGCCAGTACTGACTATCACACATCTCCATCTATAGTTTCCATGGCCAGTACTGACTATCCCACATCTCCATCTATAGTGTCCTGGGCCAGTACTGACTATCACACATCTCCATCTATAGTGTCCAGGGCCAGTACTGACTATCACACATCCTGCTATATAGTGTCCAGAGCCAGTACTGACTATCACACATCCTGCTATATAGTGTCCAGAGCCAGTACTGACTATCACACATCCTGCTATATAGTGTCCAGGGCCAGTACTGACTATAACATCCTGCTATATAGTGTCCAGGGCCAGTACTGACTATCACGCATCCTGCTATATAGTGTCCAGGGTCAGTACTGACTATCACACATCCTGCTATATAGTGTCCAGGGCCAGTACTGACTATCACACGTCCTGCTATATAGTGTACTTACTATCAGTAAACCTGTTTTTCCCAAACTGTGGTCCACGTGAATGACTTGAGAGGGTGCGCGATACACTTCACAGACAGAAAGTGTTTATTTCTTTGTTTTATGAATTGCTGGAAGGTGCACATTGGTCAGGTCATGACCCCAAAATGAGTATGGGACTAAGATAGTTTAGGAAACACTCGGTTAAACCACTTGACCAATGTGAATAGAGCAACCAGGGCACAAGTTAACCAGCCCTTTATCTAGGCAACAATCGATACCTTTCTGGCTGAGAGTGTCAAGTTACAAGTGGACCCAGGTGTTAACAAAGCCATAAAGAAGTGTCGGGGGAGTCTACCTGTGATCTTGTCACAGTGACAACAGCTCTTCCCCTGTCCGCCGCGGCAACACTTGACGCACTTCTGGCTGAAGGTGTCCAGCTGCAAGGGGGACAGGCAGGTGACGCAGCTGAAGGCATTAGGGCCCGCGCAGGTCCTGCAGCTGTCGTGGCAAGGCCCGCACGTCTGGGTGGTGGCCTCGTAGTACTGGGAGCTGAGGCACCGGGTGCAGAGCCCCCCCCGAGGCGTGTAGTGAGGGGGGCACGATGTACAGTTGAGGGGACCCTCGCCTGGGAGGGGCAGTGAAAGGGCCTTACGTCCATTTACTTGTTATTATTATTATTATTATTATTATTATTATTATTATTATTTAGCACCGCGTCTTACTACCCGTTCGGGTTATACGCTTTAAGTACTGGTTATACGCTTTAAGTACTAATTACTCTAATGGATTAGGAATTGGGAAGGTTGAATTAGAGGAATTAAACCCACATTTGCGTGGATGGAGAGTGGAAAACCATTTAGGTAAAACCACCCCCAGTTCACCTGACCGAGATTCGAGACTCGATCTCCCCGTCCTCAGCAGTTGAGCTCAACACGACAAGCGCGTTAGCCAACTACGCCACCGAGGCGGGTTTCAAGTTTATAGCTCATCTGGAAGTGGGTAAACATTAATGTCAATGAGTGAGTCAGCCAATGTGGTTTTATAGAAGTATAATAATTATATTTCAAATAAAAGTTTTTTTAATTTTTGATAGTAGTCCGCTTTTGCAATGATTAGGTATTTAGTATCTCAAATAATTTCAGAGACACGGAAATTTCCGCTTCTTTAAGGTACCATAAATTCATTTTCGTGGAAAAATGGAAATAGCCATTTTATTTATAATCTTAATCAACGCCTAGATACGAATTTTAATCAAAATAATTAAGACCGATTTTGAGAAAATTGATTTTTTTTCTCTTTTCGCCCTTTATTAAAATACTCTTAATTTTAGTGTTAAACAGACACACAGGAAGACGGCATTGCGAAAACCACTTTTTAGGGTTCGCGGGGTTATGAAAGGTTGACATCCATCAACATCTCAAGATAGCTTTTTTTACGGGTACAATACTTGACCTTCAAAAAGTTTTTTTAAATGTATATATTTGCGTGTAAAGAGTTACAGAAATGTGAATAAAACAATTAGAATTTACACATCAGACAGTAACACTTAAAGTCATTTTGACGAAAAATTGAGAGTAGCCATTTTGTTTGTTTTATTGATCAATGCTTAGAAATGAAATTGAATCAAAATCTTTATAGACGATTTTGATAAAATCAATGTTTTTTTTTTCTTTTTGCCTTTAAGGAAACTACCCTTAATTTTAAGCTTAGATATCCAATTTAAAAAAAAAACCTTAGGGAGCCCTACGAAAACCCTAGATACCAAGTTTTTGCCCGATCGGTAAAATCGCTTAGACCCTACTCTGTGGTACAGACAAACAGACGGACAAATGGAAATGCAAAAAACACTTTTTCGTAATTGTATGAAACTTTTCAATTCATCAAAATCTTGAGTTCGATTTTTTTTTTGACTGTCACAACACTGTTTCTGCTTGTTCAACTCATACACATTCTGGTGTATTCATATAAATTATCCTCAACTTCTATACATAATCTCTTAGATTAAGATTAAATTACCCGCCTCGGTGGCGTAGTTGGCTAACGCGCTAGTCGTGTTGAGCTCAACTGCTCTGAGGACGGGGAGATCGAGGTTTCGAATCTTGGTCGGGTGAACTGGGGGTGGTTTTTCCTAAATGGTTTTCCACTCTCCCTCCACGCAAATGTGGGTTAACTTCCTCTGATTCAACCTTCCCAATTCCTAATCCATTAGAGTAATTATTACTTAAAGCGTATAACCCGAACGGATAGTAAGACGCGGTGCTTATTATTATTATTATTATTATTATTATTATTATTATTATTAAGATTAAATTATTTGGTGAATGTGAAGGTCAACTTTTAAACTCGAAGTCTAAGTCTAAGATAATCTTAATAAATAATTTATCAGTTAAGTTATCCAGGTAAAGAGAAGGTTTATAGAGCACAATACATTACTCTACTGACATGTCCATATTTATATTATATATGTCACCAGTCTGTGTTAAAATTCTCTTTAGCGGTTATATGTTGAAATAAGTAATATTTAGTTAAACATCTCACATGTGCTCATAATAAATACATGTTTTACCTTCCTTGGAAATGTTACCAAGATGAGAAGAAGATTGTGGGCTCAAAGTTTGATCCAATGAGATCTTACCTTCGATTTGTACATTCATATGCTTCGTACACTCGCATAAATAAATATTAAAACATATAAAAATAAAATAAGTGGTCCGATTTACCGCACCGAATTACCCCCTCCCCCTTTACCTAAAAATGGAGATATTTAATCAAAACTAGTAGAATATGTGAAACTAAACGATATATATATTTGCAGAAACACTTCATTAAAGAGGATAAATGAATTAATATACACCTTTACAGAAACATAGCGGTTCACCAAAGAGAATGCAAGACATTAAATTTATAAGTAGATCTGCCATTATCTCAGAAACTATAAGTTTTATAAAAATATATTTCTAGAAAATTTATTTTAAGTTTCTAATAGTACTACATACAACGTTTGTAATGTTAAACAATGACTAGTTACAAAATGTAATCAAAATCGTTAAAATCGACTTTGGAAAGAAAAAAGATTTTTTTCTTTTCACTTTTAAGTAAATAAAATTACGCTAATTTTAGTTTTTAATAGATGGTTCCAAAATCTCCTCTGAGGAACATTAGTAGAACCTTACAAGGTTGTAGCAGGATCGGTAAAAAGGTTTATTCTCTAGGTAGGTACAGTAACAGAAAACTTTGCGATAAAGCATAGATCATTCATAGAGAAACCAAAACATAAAAACCTTTGCAGCTCCTACAGAAGTGGTGACACCTGTTGCAACCGAAATTAGAACTGTAGAAACCCTCCGGACACTCAGGCTGACATTCTCCGGCCGCCAGCTTCCACCCTTGTGGGCAGTTGATACAGTGGTCCTTGCGCGGGCCACTACAGGTAGTACAGCTCAGGTAGCACTTCTCACAGACACCCTGGTCACTGTAGTACCTGGAACAACACAGCTCAGGTAGCACTTCTCACATACACCCTGGTCACTGTAGTACCTGGAACAACACAGCCCAGGTAGCACTTCTCACATACACCCTGGTCACTGTAGTACCTGGAACAACACAGCTCAGGTAGCACTTCTCACAGACACCCTGGTCGCTCGCTGTAGTACCTGGAACAACACAGCTCAGGTAGCACTTCTCACAGACCCCCTGGTCGCTGTAGTACCTGGAACAACACAGCTCAGGTAGCACTTCTCACAGACCCCCTGGTCGTTGTAGTACCTGGAACAACACAGCCCAGGTAGCACTTCTCACAGACACCCTGGTCGCTCGTTGTAGTACCTGGAACAACACAGCTCAGGTAGCACTTCTCACAGACACCCTGGTCGCTCGTTGTAGTACCTGGAACAACACAGCTCAGGTAGCACTTCTCACAGACACCCTGGTCGCTCGTTGTAGTACCTGGAACAACACAGCTCAGGTAGCACTTCTCACAGACACCCTGGTCGCTCGTTGTAGTACCTGGAACAACACAGCTCAGGTAGCACTTCTCACAGACACCCTGGTCGCTCGTTGTAGTACCTGGAACAACACAGCTCAGGTAGCACTTCTCACAGACACCCTGGTCGCTCGTTGTAGTACCTGGAACAACACAGCTCAGGTAGCACTTCTCACAGACACCCTGGTCGCTCGTTGTAGTACCTGGAACAACACAGCTCAGGTAGCACTTCTCACAGACACCCTGGTCGCTCGTTGTAGTACCTGGAACAACACAGCTCAGGTAGCACTTCTCACAGACACCCTGGTCGCTCGTTGTAGTACCTGGAACAACACAGCTCAGGTAGCACTTCTCACAGACACCCTGGTCGCTCGTTGTAGTACCTGGAACAACACAGCTCAGGTAGCACTTCTCACAGACACCCTGGTCGCTGTAGTACCTGGAACAACACAGCTCAGGTAGCACTTCTCGCAGACACCCTGGTCGCTGTAGTACCTGGAACAACACAGCTCAGGTAGCACTTCTCACAGACACCCTGGTCACTGTAGTACCTGGAACAATACAGCTCAGGTAGCACTTCTCACATACACCCTGGTCACTGTAGTACCTGGAACAACACAGCTCAGGTAGCACTTCTCACATACACCCTGGTCACTCGCTGTAGTACCTGGAACAACACAGCACTCCTCATCCCCTGGTACAGATTACACTAGTGACTACAGTCCTCACCCCCTGGCACAGATTACACTAGTGACTACAGTCCTCACCCCCTGGTACAGATTACACTAGTGACTACAGTCCTCACCCCCTGACACAGATTACACTAGTAACTACAGCCTCACCCCCTGGTACAGATTACACTAGTGACTACAGTCCTCACTCCCTGGCACAGATTACACTAGTGACTACAGCCTCACCCCCTGACACAGATTACACAAGTGACTACAGTCCTCACCCCCTGACACAGATTACACTAGTGACTACAGTCCTCACCTCCTAGCACAGATTACACTAGTGACTACAGTCCTCACCCCCTGGCACAGATTACACTAGTGACTACAGTCCTCACCCCCTGGCACAGATTACACTAGTGACTACAGTCCTCACCCCCTGGCACAGATTACACTAGTGACTACAGTCCTCACCCCCTGGCACAGATTACACTAGTGACTACAGTCCTCACCCCCTGGCACAGATTACACTAGTGACTACAGTCCTCACCCCCTGGCACAGATTACACTAGTGACTACAGTCCTCACCCCCTGGCACAGATTACACTAGTGACTACAGTCCTCACCCCCTGGCACAGATTACACTAGTGACTACAGTCCTCACCCCCTGGCACAGATTACACTAGTGACTACAGTCCTCACCCCCTGGCACAGATTACACTAGTGACTACAGTCCTCACCCCCTGGCACAGATTACACTAGTGACTACAGTCCTCACCCCCTGGCACAGATTACACTAGTGACTACAGTCCTCACCCCCTGGCACAGATTACACTAGTGACTACAGTCCTCACCCCCTGGCACAGATTACACTAGTGACTACAGTCCTCACCCCCTGGCACAGATTACACTAGTGACTACAGTCCTCACCCCCTGGCACAGATTACACTAGTGACTACAGTCCTCACCCCCTGGCACAGATTACACTAGTGACTACAGTCCTCACCCCCTGGCACAGATTACACTAGTGACTACAGTCCTCACCCCCTGACACAGATTACACTAGTGACTACAGTCCTCACCTCCTAGCACAGATTACACTAGTGACTACAGTCCTCACCCCCTGGCACAGATTACACTAGTGACTACAGCCTCACCCCCTGGCACAGATGGCACTAGTGACTACAGCCTCAACCCCTGGTACAGATTACACTAGTGACTACAGTCCTCACCCCCTGGCACAGATTACACTAGTCACTACAGCCTCACCCCCTGACACAGATTACACTAGTGACTACAGTCCTCACCCCTTGGCACAGGTAGCTCTGCACTCCCCGCTCTGCAGGAACAGCCCTGGAGCGCACTGAGAACAGTTCACGCGGGAGGTGCAGCGCTTGCAGGTGTGCAGACAAGGCACACATACACCTTGATCCAGGTACGATCCGTCCAGGCACGTCGCCAGGCACTGCGAGCCTTGCAGGAGTAAGGGGGAGGGACAGGAGAGACAGCTGTACTCGTTGGGACCGTCGCACGTCTCGCAGGTGGAGTGACATGTCCGGCAGTGGCCTCCTTCCCAGTATTCGCCTGGGAGACAGTGGAGAGCACAGAGCTATAGCACCGTTTTCTTACAAACAACCATCGTGAATTAATTGGTCGCCATGCTATTAACTAAATTAGCTGAATTAACGATAGGAGGAATCGATCTTGACGAGAACGAGTCAATAGTTATACCAAAATAAACAGATTATTCCACCGATAAATCTTCACATTTTCACTATCCTCTAGTTCTTTAGTAAGTCTCCTTAACCACTCAACCACGGGCACAGACAGGATGGAACCAGGGTCCTCTAGACCTGTAGTCAGTCTCCTTGATCACTCAGTCACAGACAGAATGGATACCAGAGTCCTCTAGACCTGTAGTCAGTCTCCCTGACCACTCAGACACAGACAGGATGGAACCAGGGTCCTCTAGACCTGTAGTCAGTCTCTCTGACCACTCAGACACAGACAGAATGGAACCAGGGTCCTCTAGACCTATAGTCAGTCTCTCTGACCACTCAGACACAGACAGGATGGAACCATGGTCCTCTAGACCTGTAGTCAGTCTCCCTGACCACTCAGTCACAGACAGAATGGAACCAGAGTCCTCTAGACCTGTAGTCAGTCTCCCTGACCACTCAGTCACAGACAGGATGGAACCAGGGTCCTCTAGACCTGTAGTCAGTTTCCCTGACCAGTCAGCCACAGACAGGATGTAACCAGGGTCCTCTAGACCTGTAGTCAGTCTCCCTAACCACTCAGTCACAGACAGGATGGAACCAGGGTCCTCTAGACCTATAGTCAGTCTCCCTAACCACTCAGTCACAGACAGGATGTAACCAGGGTCCTCTAGACCTGTAGTCAGTCTCCCTAACCACTCAGTCACAGACAGGATGTAACCAGGTGTCCTCTAGAGCTGTAGTCAGTCTCCCTGACCACTCAGTTACAGACAGGATGGAACCAGGGTCCTCTAGACCTGTAGTCAGACTCCCTGACCACTCAGTCACAGACAGGAAGTAACCAGGGTCCTCTAGACCTCTAGTCAGTCTCCCTGAACACTCAGTCACATACAGGATGTAACCAGGGTCCTCTAGACCTGTAGTCAGTCTCCCTGACCACTCAGTCACAGAGATGGATGTAACCAGGGTCCTCTAGACTTGTAGTCAGTCTCCCTGAACACTCAGTCACAGACAGGATGTAACCAGGGTCATCTAGACCTTTAGTCAGTCTCCCTGACCACTCAGCCACAGACAGAATGGAACCAGAGTCCTCTAGACCTGTAGTAAGTCTCCCTGACCACTCAGTCACAGACAGAATGGAACCAGAGTCCTCTAGACCTGCAGTCAGTTTCTCTGACCACTCAGCCACACCGACGGGGCACCGCGAAGCAACAGATACCTGAGTAACAGTTGCTGTTCCCTTGAGGCAGACATCGCCCCTTTCCATCCAGGATCCAGCCCTGGTCGCAGGTGAGACACAAGGTGCTGTTGCAGGTGTCGCAGCCTGGCGGGCACTGCAGACACTCCCTCCTCTTCCTGTGACTGTAGTATCCTTGGGGACAGACGCCGTGACACACCCCCGCGAGGGAGAAGTGGGCCGGCCCGCACGAGATGCACTGGGTCTCACTGGACCCGTTGCAGGTCTCGCAGGACGAGTGACAGGGGACGCAGCTGGAATGACGTGACGGGAGATGTATTAAATAGTCAGATGGACTTTCCCGATAAGACATAGCAATATTCTCGTATGGTAAGGACTCAAAAGGTCTCAGAATTTCATAAATAATGGACGTAAACTCACCATTACTTAAAACAACAACAATATAAAAGTTACTGAGCAAAGTAGAATATATGATGTAAATATATGTATATTAATTTGCTCTGTCTAACGGACATCATAGTATTATCATAATACTAATAGCGCCAAGTGAATATATTTAATTTTAATTTAATAAATGTCTCTCGTATCTAACTTATTATATTAACCTAATATGTAAAAGGAAAGTATTTAAAAATTTCCAATATCTAAATGACATCGTCATTAAACAAAAAAATAAGCACAGCGCCAAAATAATAACTTTTTTAAATTTAAATGTCTTAAATACTTGTAAAACATACATGACTTCATAATATCAATGATTTGAACAAGTTAATAAACTTTAAATTTAACTATCTTAAATATTTGTCAAGCCTACATGACTTCATAATATCAAAGATTTGAACAAGTTAAATAAACTTTAAAATTAAATATCTTAAATATTTGTCAAGCCTACCAGACGATTGTGTTTTAAGAATTTTAAGCAAAACAAAAGATTATGTAGCAAAAGGTTTTGGAGTTAAATCCATAAAGGAAAAGCAGTTTTTTTTTTGTTTTTTTGCATTATAAAGTTCGAAAAGTAATTTTGAAGCTTACATTTTATATTTGACATCTAGGTGTGTCCCGGGCGGTTATCCTGCCAAGAGTGGCTAGACCACCGATCTATTGGTGGTCTAGGGGGTAAGATGTCGGACTTCTGTGCTGGGGGTCCGGGGTTCAATCCTCAGTCCCGGCACAGATTTATCTGATTACCAAACCCTTCCTTCACCTCTGACAAGACATCTTGTGAATGTGGGGAATGCCAGGCCTCCACCGTGGTTCGGATTCCACGTTAAACTGTAGGTCCTTCATTTCATCTCACAATCACCCTACCATTACACATTAGCGTAAGTGCGTATAACCCGAACGGGTAGTAAG
>CABFVX010002255.1:65828-82793 GCA_902151425.1 Timema shepardi | reverse complement strand
GTGGCTGCGTGGTCTAACACGCTACCCTCGCCATAAACTGGACTGCCAATAATGGGTAAACTGGGGTTCCAATCCCGGTGGGTGTACTGAGGGTGGTTTTTATCTAATAGACTTCCCACTTTTCCTACACACAACTGGAGTTATACTTCCTCTAGATTTAACCTTCTTCGTCCTTAGCATATTAATGTAATGGGTACATATTTGTATAAATTAATTAGTGTAGTGCTGATAAATCCTTATAAAAAATTATATAAAACTAAAAAATATATGTAGCAAAGATTTTTTTCAATTTTTTGAAATTGTTTTAAGCTGACATTTTTTAAAAGTCTGATGAATACGTTTACTGGTGATAGTTTGGTATATTCCATTCACCGTAGGAATTGACTTCTGAAAGGCCTTTTTCCCTACCATAATTCTACTATATAGTAGGATATTGGTAGGAAAAAAGACCTTTCAGAGAGTAATTCCTACCGTGAATGGAATATAGATAAATCAAAATACACGTTTTAGTGAAACCCTAGGGCTCCCCTCACCCTCGTAATACCCTTCCGGGCATAGCTGCAGGCACACCGCCAGGTCGGTGACGTACATGTGCGCAGGCGCGCATGTCAGACAACTGTCCTGTCCCGCGCCTGCGCAAGTCTCGCAAGACTCGTGACACGGTCGGCACACCTCGTCGTGGTTCGGGAAACTCCGGGGCGGGCATTGGCTCACGCACATGCTGGAGGATAGATAAACATAGATCATCAAGTCGAGGATTCTTACACAAGTTTTGATCTTATAGCAAATTTTATAATGTATCAAAAAAATTATATAATGTTTAATTTTATTTTAGGGCCTAAACGTTAATTATTATATTTATATTATTAAATAATTCAATATGTGTTTGGTTAGTGCAAGGGATTGCAAATAGTGCGCACTATAGTACAGTAGCTCCATGGCTTCTTTGGTGCTGACTGACAGCTCACAGCTGACTTCTGACAGTCAACAGGCATATACCTAATTTTTTACTCTCAGAAGTGACAGCTGCTAAACACATGTTTTTGCAGATCACATGGTTCGGCGTAGGGATACACAATTTGGTCTGGTAACTTTTCAAAGCCATCAACTGTCAGTCAGCACCAAATAAGCCACGGAGCTACTGTACGTATTGTATCTTTAGGGTGAATGAATGGTACAAAAAACCCTGCAGGTAAAAGTAGCCATGGTCAAGCCCCTAAACACCCTTATAGTCTCTCTCCGGATAACAGGACCTTCCCACCGTCATAAGACACAACCATGTTCTCCTGATACCATATGTAAGATATTTCAACTTACTCGTCCAACTTGTACCTCCTGCATGACACACACTGTGCAGGTCCTTGTCCATAACAACCCTGACATTCCCACCGCCATAATAAGACACAACCATGTTCTCCTGATACTATATGTAAAATATTTCAACTTACTCGTCCAACTTGTACCTCCTGCACGACACACATTGTGCAGGTCCTTTTCCATAACAACCCTGACATTCCCACTGCCATAATAAGACACAACCATGTTCTACTGATACCATATGTAAGATATTTCAACTTACTCGTCCAACTTGTACCTCCTGCAAGACACACATTGGGCAGGTCCTTGCCCATAACAACCCTGACCTTCCCACCGCCATAATAAGGCACAGACATGTTCTCCTGATACCATATGTAAGATATTTCAACTTACTCGTCCTACTTGTACCTCCTGCAAGACACACATTGTGCAGGTCCTTCTCCATAACAACCCTGATGGTCGCACTCCGGGTCACAGCTGTACAGGACCTTCCCACCGCCATAATAAGATACAACCATGTTCTCCTGATACCATATGTAAGATATTTCAACTTACTCGTCCAACTTGTACCTCCTGCAAGACACACATTGTGCAGGTCCTTGTCCATAACAACCCTGATGGTCGCACTCCGGGTCACAGCTGTACAGGACCTTCCCACCGTCACTGTCTGTCCCGACCATGTTCTCCTGATAAGACTTCTCCTCGTCGCTCAGGGACGACGACACCGAAGAAGATCTTTGGTCCCCGCCAGAGCTGTAGTAGACGTCAGAGTTGAACGACTTCGGATCAGTTTGGACACCTGACGACGGTCTCACGGCAGGCGATATCGGTTGGTGAAGTGTCGTCGTCTCTGAAGACTCGTTAGCGCTTGATTTCAGTCGGATCGGGTTGATCGACGTCCCGTAGAATATGAGTTGCCACTTTTTCAAAAGACCTGAGGTTGAGAGACATAACCTTCATGTAAGGTATTAACTTGACGTGCTAGTCTATGGTCCTATCTATTAATAAAACACCATAGTGGATAAATTAACGGTACAGTACTTTTTACTTAGCTGTGATTGTAATGTAAAATGCATGCAAAGCTTAGTTATCCAAACATTATATTTAAAGCCTTCGTGCTAAGTTTTGAATGAAAACTTGGGTGAATTATTTAAACACCCTAACTAGTTGAGGATTAGTGATTAAAATAACATTGCTAATTACAATTAAATTATTGGTGACCTGGCGGTCTAGGGGTAAGGTGTCAATACTTCTGTGTTGGGGGTCCGGGGTTCAATCCTCGGTCCCGGCACAGATTTATCTGATTACCAAACCCTTCCTTCACCTCTGACAAGACATCTTGTGAATGTGGGGAATGTCAGGCCTCCACCGTGGTTCGGATCCCACGTTAAACTGTAGGTCCTTCATTTCATCTCACAATCACCCTACCATTACACATTAGCGTAAGTGTGTATAACCCGAACGGGTAGTAAGACCCGGTGCTAATAATAATAATATCGCAAGAGTAACGCTTTAGACCATGCGGCCACCGGAGTGGGTTTCTCTCAGCTTTAAGATGGTTCAAAATTAGACGTATCTTCATAAAACAAGCATTGTTTAACTGAAGGTACAGCAGCCCCATGACTTATTTGGTGCTGACTGACAGCTCACAGCTGAGTGCTGACGGCTTTGAAAAGCTACCAGACCAAATTATGTATCCCTACGCCGGACCATATGATCTGCAAAAACATGTGTTTAGCAACTGTCACTTCTGACAGTCAAAATATAGGTATATACCTAAATGTTGACTGTCAGAAGTCAGCTGTGAGCTGTCAGTCAGCACCAAAGAAGCCGTGGGGCTACTGTAGGAAGATAAACCTGGTTGTTCGGCTTTCTGTCCGCCTCCGTTGACGACCTGCAGCGTCCACCTCCCCTCCACCCCTTCACCCCAGAAATGGACGCTGAGGAAAGGCCAGTCGTCGAAACTGGCGCTGAGGACGTCCCTGGGCCTCTCGAAGAGCAGGGTCGAGGATGTCCCCGAGGGTGAGGTCAGCACCAACCTCAGATTACCTCGAGGCAGGAAGCGCATCGTCACCCTACACTGCACGTGCTCCAGGAACTGAACCTCGCTCAGGGTGCCCGAGCACCCGGTCACGTCCATGTGGGCGACCAGCGTGGACCCTCCGCGGACCTCGATCTGTCTGGAGGGAGAGACCAACCCACTCATCCCGGGTACAAGGTTCATCACCGACCAGATGCACGGTGTTTAATATTACCATTCTATATATACAGCCCAATCTGCACACGAGGGACTTTATTTGACGGTTAGAAAAGTTACAATATCTATTTTCATGTATTTATACATCAATTTATGTGATCTACAGCAGTCAATTTTGATATATATTATCAATACCTATAAATAGTAATATATATTAGAATATTATTGTTGTATTCCGTAAAAGTGTTTTCTTATTAAAATCGTACTATAAATCTGGGTAGTGTCAGATGATGTCAGCGCTGCCAAACGGCTACATAGTGAACTAGAGATGCAAGGCTCAGGGAGGATTATTCGCGAATTTGTTCTTGCTTTGTTTGTGTTAGTTCGATGCCATGAAGATTATAAAGATATACAGTCCCGGATAATACAACCTGCTTCTCGTCAAACAATGCCATGAAGATTATAACGATATACAGTCCCGGATAATAGAGCCTGCTTCTCGCCAAACAATTCCATGAAGATTATAAAGGTATACAGTCCCGGATAATACAACCTGCTTCTCGTCAAACAATGCCATGAAGATTATAACGATATACAGTCCCGGATAATACAGCCTGCTTCTCGCCAAACAATTCCATGAAGATTATAAAGGTATACAGTCCCGGATAATACAACCTGCTTCTCGTCAAACAATGCCATGAAGATTATAAAGATATATAATCCCGGATAATACAACCTGCTTCTCGTCAAACAATTCCATGAAGATTATAAAGGTATACAGTCCCGGATAATACAACCTGATTCTCGTCAAACAATTCCATGAAGATTATAAAGGTATACAGTCCCGGATAATACAACCTGCTTCTCGTCAAACAATTCCATGAAGATTATAAAGGTATACAGTCCCGGATAATACAACCTGCTTCTCGTCAAACAATGCCATGAAGATTATAAAGGTATACAGTCCCGGATAATACAACCTGCTTCTCGCCAAACAATTCCATGAAGATTATAAAGGTATACAGTCCCGGATAATACAACCTGCTTCTCGCCAAACAATTCCATGAAGATTATAAAGGTATACAGTCCCGGATAATACAACCTGCTTCTCGCCAAACAATTCCATGAAGATTATAAAGGTATACAGTCCCGGATAATACAACCTTCTTCTCGCCAAACAATGCCATGAAGATTATAAAGATATACAGTCCTGGATAATACAACCTTCTCGCCAAACAATTCCATGAAGATTATAAAGGTATACAGTCCCTGATAATACAACCTGTTTCTCGCCAAACAATTCCATGAAGATTGTAAAGATATACAGTCCTGGATAATACAACCTTCTTCTCGCCAAACAATGCCCTGGTTGATGGTTTTACATCCACAACAGAAATGTCTACACGTTTAATCCATCTGGATATCCTATGGATACTGAATAACGACTCAACCTCGAGTCGAACCGAAGCTTCAGATAGGTGGATGTTCGGAGGCTTAATTTAAAAAGTACTTTCTTTCGTTTTAAAATGACATTAACATAAATCAAGGAAGGTATTGACGATATGTCTGTGAAAATATTTGTGTGATTTGTATTAGTATTTTTTTTTAAACTGATCTTATAGGAAATTATTTTATATAACCCTCCCCCATAGCTAAGTGGTCAAGGGATGTTTTAAGCGATATAATATTTTACACCAATTGACGCTAAGATTGTTTATTACTATATAATATTGAGTGTCGCGGTCTTAGGCTATGTTTGCTTTGCTAATATTATATAGTGTATTGTTGTGACCTGGCGGTCTAGGGGTAAGGTGTCAGACTTCTGTGCTGGCGGCCGGGGTTCAATCCTTGGTCCCGGCACAGATTTATCTGATCGTGGTTCGGATCCCACGTTAAACTGTAGGTCCTCCATTTCATCTCACAATCACGCTACCATTACACATTAGCGTAAGTGCGTATAGCCCGAACGGGTAGTAAGACGCGGTGCTAATAATAATAATAATATTGATATATGTGTATAAAGTGTACATGAGCTTATCTTTAGTAAACAAAGATTTCTAAGCCCACACGTCACAAACTAATTAGTAACAACTCCCTTTTATTCCGAAAACAATTATGACCCATTATTGATCAATACTTCGAAGGGCTTTCCACCCTTTCGCACGCTAAGGACATTAGTGTCGCATTGGGGATAGTGGGTCTTGTCCCCAATCATTGCTCTGGTCACGTGAATATCCGTCTGAAAAAAAAAGAGGTGCACTTATATATATATATATATATATTTGTGTGTGCTTGATGGGTGGGAATGGGGAGCGAGTTTTAGGGGGTTCGAAAATGGGTAGTGGAAAGGGTTTTGGCTAGAGCTGTAGCTGTAGCTTGTCATGTTTGAAAAAACAAAAGTGCTTTCGGCCTGTATGTACTCTTGAGAACTCTTTTCAATTCCGGGGTCGAAATGGGCGTAGAGAATGTTCCCAGAAAGCTGGGGGAAAAAACAAACACAAAATAATGGCTAGTGGAAAAGGGGGGTGGGGGAAGAAGGAAATGTATGTAATCATTTCTCAGAAATAAGCACTAGTTATATATATTTTTTCCTCTGTAGCTTTGTTAAACACGATGAAACATTTCAATAGACTTGTAACAATTTTTTTAACAAAAATGTGTAGTTTGTTTTTAATGTATTCAGTAACCAGACCCTCCCCTCCCCCTCCGCATTATTATTTTCAACACACATATTGAAGAATCATCATAGACTCTACCATAATATATGAGTGACTATCGACCTTTTTATGAGAAATAAATTAAATTTTCAAAAATAAAATACAGCCTTTGCTACTCGCTGATAATGTAGCTTTATATTGGTGAAAGAATTTTTAAAATCGCTCCAGTAGTTTCCGAGTTTATCCATTACAAACAAAAAAACAAACAAAAATCAACAAATCTTTCCTCTTTATAATATTAGTGTAGATAAATAAATAAATATTTAATTACTTTTTTTTTAAAAAAAAGAGTTGGTAAATCAAATTAAACATGCGTAGTTGCGCTAAAAAAATTTGATCACTGCATTAATCAAAATATATTGTTTTATATTGGTGTATTTTATAGACTCACTGTACTTTGCTCGGTTCATGTAGATATAATTTAGTGCCCTATTTGACCTTTACAAGTTGAATGGAGAATAAAAACTTGTCTCTCTTTTCATGACACGGTCGTAAAAATTACTGAACACAATTCTAAACAATGATGAAGTAAGCGCCGCGGTCGATAGTCTTAACGCTCAACCACGCTGCTATGCGGGACTGTAATTACGAAGATCGAAGGGGCACATGTTTTATAGCCACAAGAGGATAGTTAGAAAGAGAGTTGTTTTGCTCTCAATATTTGTAATGTTTTACTATATTACTATTGCTATTCTATATATATTGATAATATAAATCAAAAGCAACAGCTGCATATCACACCACTTGACGTATAAACAGGTGAAAATAGATATAATAACTCTTCCAGCTTTGAAATGAAGCCCTTCTTATAGAAACTGGACTGTAGATAGCACCGAAACTTTCAACTTATTATATTAGGCAATGTTAAAGATTACCAGTATTATCACTATCCGCCCTACTACTCCAGCAGGGATGACCAGTATTGTCACTATCCAACCCTCCTACTCCAGCAGGAGACAGTATTGTCACTATCCGCCCTACTACTCCAGCAGGGATGACCAGTATTGTCACTATCCACCCTACTACTCCAGTCAGGGATGACCAGTATTGTCACTATCCACCCTCCTACTCCAGCAGGAGACAGTATTGTCACTATCCACCCTACTACTCCAGCAGGAAACAGTATTGTCACTATCCACCCTACTACTCCAGCAGGAGACAGTATTGTCACTATCCACCCTACTACTCCAGCAGGAGACAGTATTGTCGCTATCCACCCTACTACTCCATGCAGGGATGACCAGTATTGTCACTATCCACCCTCCTACTCCAGCAGGAGACAGTATTGTCACTATCCACCCTACTACTCCAGCAGGGAGCCAGTATTGTCACTATACACCCTACTACTCCAGCAGGGATGACCAGTATTGTCACTATCCACCATCCTACTCCATCAGGAGACAGTATTGTCACTATCCACCCTACTACTACAGCAGGGATGACCAGTATTGTCACTATCCACCCTTCTACTCCAGCAGGAGACAGTATTGTCACTATCCGCCCTACTACTCCAGCAGGAGACAGTATTATCACTATCCACCCTCCTACTCCAGCAGGGAGCCAGTATTGTCACTATCCACCCTACTACTCCAGTATGTAATGATAAGCTAGTATCTGAAGCCCCCGATCAGCTGGTCCAGTGATTTATGGTCTCAAGTTCGACTTTAATCATGTCTGAAAAAATTAACATTGGTGAATTTGGGGGCTCTCCCTTTCAAAATGATTGATTAACTGCCGGGAGAATTGTTTGTTGTGCAATTACGCTAGTTTATAAGTTGATATAACCTGACTTTACCAGAATATACTCTTCAATTTGTCCTGAATTAAAATTTTTCCAGTTCCCAAGATGACTGGTGATGATATCGCTTGCTATATTGATCACATTTTTCTAAGCGCAGGAGCATCTAATGCTGAAACATGTGATATTGTTCCAGTGGTGAGGTGTTGTATGTATTACCAGGTGATCTGTTCCAATGGGTCAAGGAACTGATCGTGAACAGCCAACTCATGTTAGAATTACATCATAACATTATCTAGGAAATGCATGTTGTTAACTAGGGGGAACACAAAATATCACACTTTCACTTAGGTGCGAAATTAGGGTTTCTTTTAGGACAATCTGACACTATCACCACGGTAAATGGTCGGTTCATACATCTCACGTTAAGTGCCCTTAGTAAAAATGTGGATATTCAGTACAAGCAGGCCAATGTCTAGTTGTCACACGAGCAGTGTGTCCAATGTTCAGTTGTCACACGACCAGAGTGTCCAGTTGTCACACTATCAGAGTGTCCAGTTGTCACAAGATCATAGTGTCCAGTTGTCACACTATCAGAGTGTCCAGTTGTCACACAACCAGAGTCTACAGCTGCCACACGACCAGAGTGTCCAGTTGTCACGAGACCAGAGTATACGCACCTATCCTCACTGACCTCCTGCGACTTGCAAATGTGCTGTAGAGGGACGTTGGTCCACTGTTCCGCCAAGCTCACTATCGCCCCAGCATCCATTAGCCCGTATCCGAACTTGTGGCTCACTAGAGGGACACAAAATAAAAGAGAGGAATTAATTAACAGTGGGACCCGACCGCGCGATCCGCCAACAGGACCCCTCTGTTCTGGTCCAGACAAGACCGGAACACTCTTACTTCTCTTAAAGTGCTCGACTAGTCATAAACAATACAAACCTAGCGGCTCTATAACGTTCCTGGGTGGAGTTGTCCGACAGTAGGAGAGCAAACAGGGGAGGAGGAAAATGACATCATTCTATTTACAACAGCCATTTTATGCTCCTTTAACAGTTACCTCCCGTTGCATGGACATTTTTCATTTATAACCGAAATATGTGACTTTTTGATCATTTTAGATTGGAAAATTTAAACGTCTAAAACAATTTTTACAAATCTATGGATAGATACACAATCCATTCGAATTTGTAACAACTGGTGACCTGGTGGTCTAGGGGTAAGGTGTCAGACTTCTGTGCTGGGGGTGCGGGGTTCAATCCTCGGTCCCGGCACAGATTTATCTGATCACCAAACCCTTCCTTCACCTCTGATGGTCCTCCATTTCATCTCACAATCACCCTACCATTACACATAAGCGTAAGTGCGTATAGCCCGAACGGGTAGTAAGACGCGGTGATAATAATAATAATAATAATAATTTGTAACAAAAGCTATCTTAAATGTACTTATAATTTTAGTAAAACAAACTTATATTCTTATTTTTCATATGAGATACTCTACATATAACAATTTTGAACAAAAACGTTACTAAAGCCATTTTAGAAAAAAAAACTCGGATTGTCAAGAAGAATATGTCAATTAACTCCCATTAATTTGAATTCTGGTGTTAAAATTAAGAAATGGCATTAGGTAGGACCATGCACCATTTAAATATCAATTTTGAGCAAAATCTACCGAAACCATACCGGTTGTAGCCCTGGGTTCAAACAGATTTAAGGGCAGACGGGCTTATAAGACCCCCTATTTTGGGTTTGAGGTCACATAAAATGTTAATATTAGTTATCATCATGGTGACCTGGTGGTCTAGGGGTAAGGTGTCATACTTCTATGGTGGCAACCGGGGTTCAATCCTCGGTCCCAGCAAAGATTTATCTGATTACCAAACCCTTCCTTCACCTCTGACAAGACATCTTGTGAATGTGGGGAATGCCAGGCCTCCCACCATGGTTCGGATTCCATGTTAAACTGTAGGTCCTCCATTTCATCTCACAATCACCTTAACATTAGCGTAAGTGCGTATAAACCGAACGGGTAGTAAGACGCGGTGCTAATAATAATAATAATAATAATAATATAGTTATCATCTTCAGGTATAAAACTTTCCAAAGTGCAATACTATATCTATATGAGTTAGTAAAATAACAAACATAGGCCGGTATTGTTTGAAAGCGTTCAGCGTTTGCTTCGACTCGCAAATGCATTATTCGCGACTGGTAGGGTATGATGGAGGGGGTAGCGGGGGGGGGGTAGTTAGGGAAATGCCCTGAATCCAAACCCCTCCCCCCCTTCCCTTCTGTTCTGGGCACACACAATCCCCCGATAAAACCCTGTGATTCCCCCGTCGGGATTAGAGCCCAAGCCCCCGGGATAAGGGACAGGCACGGCCAGACTACTGGAGCTTTTGGAACGAATTGGTCAGACTCGCAGCTTCTCCTTCAACTGTTTACCTCGAGACTGACCGAGATCAAACATATATCACACATATCACACATATGTTGGACTGATATATTACTGCAGTCCAATTCTCATAGAAAGGTTTTTTTACAAAATACAAACATACTTTTACAATCAACATTGAAAACATTTTACTGTATTATTATTATTATTGCTATTTTATATGTATTGATAATATACAGTAGCCCCATGGCTTCTTTGGTGCTGACTGACAGCTGACAACTTTGAAAAGTTATCAGACCAAATTATGTATACCTACGCCGAACCATATGATCTGCAAAAACGTGTGTTTAGCAGCTGTCACTTCTGACAGTCAAAATTTAGGTATATACCTAAATGTTGACTGTCAGCTGTCAGCAGTGAACTGTCAGTCAGCACCAAAGAAGCCACGGGGTTACTGTATATACCTAAATATTGACTGTCAGAAGTCAGCTGTGAGCTGTCAGTCAGCACCAAAGAAGCCACGGGGCTACTGTATATACCTAAATGTTGACTGTCAGAAGTCAGATGTGAGCTGTCAGTCAGCACCAAAGAAGCCACGGGGCTACTGTATATACCTAAATGTTGATTGTCAGAAGTCGGCTGTGAGCTGTCAGTCAGCACCAAAGAAGCCACGGGGCTACTGTACATGTAAATCACATGACTTGACGTATGAATACGTGAAAGTAGATCTAAGAACTTCTCTCTCAGATAAATTTTTCACTATGAAAAATTGGACTGTACCACCTTTGTTTTTATGCGATAAATATAGTTGGGAAAATGAGTCTTGGACACGGTTATCAAACTCAGGGCCTTTAGCTTAGAGAGGCACGCTCCACCACTGAACTATCAACGTTTCGCCCTCCGCGTGTGAAGTCAGTGCCCGGGGCAGTCTTGAAAGAAGCGCCCCCCCGTCTTCTATTTACACCTTCATTCCAAGGTTCAAAGTTATGGAGAAAAATCAAGCAATGTAACCTTCATTGTGCGGAGTGATACCAATCCAAAAAACCCTTTTTAGATCATCCAAAAGTCATGCTTCGCACTTTTTAACTCTGTTTTTAGCTCAAATATTGATAATTAATTCATAACACAAACTGGTCACCTGACACCATGACTTGTAGGCGCAGCTCAGGGGTACATCTCTATTTTTTTATTGTTTAACTAGCTTTTACCCGTTGCGACTTCATCAGCAATAAATAATTGATAAAATATTTTAATTTTTAACTCAAACTTTATTTTTTTCAAATATTTATGCATTTTTCTCAGTTCCAGCTGAAAATAATTTTTCCGTGTGATGCTATCTTTATTTAAACATTTTAATCTTCACTTTTAAATATTTAGTAGTAAAAGAAATATATATTATTTAAGTTATCAATTATTAATTATACACACTTAAACTAATGTGTAAAGATGGTAGAGTAATTGTGAGATGAAATGGAGGACTTGCAGTTTAACGTGGGATCCGAACCACGGTGGAGGCCTGGCATTCCACACATTCACAAGATGTCTTGTCAGAGGTGTAGGAAGGGTTTGGTAATCAGATAAATCTGTACCGGGACCGAGGATGGAACCTCGGACCCCAGCACAGAAGTCTGACAACTTAACCCCTAGACCACCAGGTCACCAAAAACAAAAGTAACACATCATAAATTGTAGTTGTTAAATTTTCAGAATATTACTACGTTATCATTCACTCTTCAATTTGACAAATAATAATTAATATAATCAGGATATTTATTGATTTGTAGCTTAAATGACTGTGAGGTGGACGAGTTTATGTCGTAACGGCGCCACCGGGTTACAACGGTTACTCTTATAACGTTACCGATTTAATTACACTGATGTTTTATAACACAACACATTATTTGATTTTATTTACAATGTTTAGAAGACTTATTTTAAAAAATGTCAACACTATCCGTTGCAATCTGATCTAATGCCCGTATAATATATTCAATCGTTTATTTTTTTGGAACAATTGACTAGTAAAAATGGGTACGAGGGGCGCCTATCGGCGCTCCCTTGATCGTGGTTCCCAGGGCGCACCTCCCCCCCACCCCCCCTTATGGTGGCCTTGGTACCAAGGATTGTCATCACATGTAAGGCAGAGCCTGTGAAGGACGTGTGTGTATTCATCAACCCCTTGAGATATCATTGAATGAGACGATTCCTCGTTATTTCAGTGGTAGAGCACTCACTCTAAGCCAAAGGTATCAGGTTTGAATCCCGGGATCAGGTGTCATTTTTCAGCTATACAGTATATAATTTAATTGAAGGATGTTTCAAGGTCAGTTGTGACCGGAACTAAAATTAGTTTACGTCTTCATCAATATAGTCATATCAGCTACTTTTAATTAGGGGGGGGGGTAGCGTTAGAACGAACTATTGAATTATTGGAAGAGCAGGAGTTCAATCCCTGCCTAGGTGACACTATTATTGACATAGTTACAGAAACATTTGAACTATGACGACCTATAAGGTCGCAAGGTCAAGTGCTCGCCACGCAGTCTGCAGTTCGAGGTATCAAATCCCGCTGAGGCCAACATATTTCTGCTGAGCGAACAAAATCTGCGACCACAACTTCTTTCAGGGTTGAAGTCAATTGTACGAGGAATCACATAAACAAATCTTGGGGCTGTTAACTCTTAAACATCAACTTTGAATGGAGACTTCACGGGCAGAGGGGGTACCCACCCTTTCTATTGGCGCCGTTGGTCACCCAGCCCGCCTCCCTGCACAGGGGCGCGGGCCGCGAGGTGAGGACCACCAGGTACTGGACGTCCCGCCACGTCAGGTCCGGATTGGCCTGGAGGGCGAGCGCCACGATGCCGGCGGCCAGGGGCGCAGACGCCGACGTGCCTGTGTGGTCGAGGGTGCACAGCTTGTCCGGACGGAGGCGCGGGTCCATGTCGACCGTCGCGACGCTACGGTCCTGCCCAGGAGTCCCCGAGCTGTAGGTGGTGGCCAGGGTGGAGGAGCACTCTTCCAGGTACCACGGCTTCCATCTGTCGACACCAACCGACATCTCAAATACAGGGACGTACCAGACATCTCAATAACAGGATTAACAAATAGGGACGTACAAGACATCTCAATAACAGGATAAGCAACCAGGGACGTACCAGACATCTCAATAACAGGATAAGCAACCAGGGACGTACCAGACATCTCAATAACAGGATTAGCAAACAGGGACTTACCAGACATCTCAATAACAGGATTAGCAAACAGGGACGTACCAGACATCTCAATAACAAGATCAGCAACCAGGGACATACCAGACATCTCAATAACAAGATCAGCGATCAGGGACGTACCAGATATCTCAATAACAGGATCAGAAACCAGGGACGTACCAGACATCCCTAATAACAGGATCAGCAACCAGGGACGTACCAGGCATATCAACAAGATCAGAAACCAGGGACGTACCAGACATCTCAATAACAGGATTAGCAACCAAGGACGTACCAGACATCTCAATAACAGGATTAGCAAACAGGGACGTACCTGACATCTCAATAACAGGATTAGCAAACAGGGACGTACCAGACATCTCAATAACAGGATAAGCAACCAGGGACGTACCAGACATCTCAATAACAGGATTAGCAACCAGGGACGTACCAGATATCTCAATAACAGGATTAGCAAACAGGAACGTACCATACATATCAATAACAGGATTAGCAAACAGGGACGTACCAGGCATATCAACAAGATCAGAAACCAGGGACGTACCAGACATCTCAATAACAGGATCAGCAACCAGGGACGTACCAGGCATCTCAACAAGATCAGAAACCAGGGACCTACCAGACATCTCAATAACAGGATCAGCAATTTTATAACACAACATATTATGCAATTTTATTTTCAATATTTAGAAGACATATTTAAAAAAAGTTGGCAACACTATCCGTTGCAATCTGATCTAATGCCCTTTACATTTATTCAATCTTTATTTTTCAAACAGTTGACTAATAAAAATGAGCACGTGGGGTGCCTATCAGCACTCCCTTGCTCGTGTTATATCTCTCATCAGCGTGTCGGCATTTGGACATAACTTTCTCTCTCCATTAGAAAAGTCTGTTCAGAGTCCACTAGGCTTACGAGAGATTTTAAACAACGCTTGATATTGCCACGTATAGGAAATTGAACTAAACATATCCGGTGGAGTATTTTATTTATTTTCGCCCAAAGTTTTTTAACGCTACAAAAGCTGCGAACAAACTGACCTTGACTTGATCCTCCTTCTCCCCCCTCCCCCTTCAGCAACCCGTCGGCGAGTCAAAGCCTTGATACTAGCAACTGTAAGTTATTAATAGGACGTTTATAGCATATATCTCGAGTGGGTAGTAAGACACGGTGCTAAAAAATAAAAATAGGACGTATATGACGTTTATGTTTTGATCGGTCCTGTCTCAGAACTACTAGTATGAAGGAGCGTTAGTAGGCAAGGTTAGGTTAGGTTAGGCTAGGTCAGTCATTGACCTGATATCTCTATTCTTCCGTGAGGGGAGGGGATAAAACAAAAACTAAATATTTAATAATCAGTAAATTACCACTAAACAAAATTTTCCCCCCCAAAAAATGAGTATATATTTTTAAAATTTTTAATGTCAAAAACTCTCGGTACATTCAATATGGCGGACTAAAAACAATTATTATGGTGAAAAAAAGTGATTCATTCGAAAATTTAGTAAAACAGGGGAAAAATTAAATGTATTAAAAAAAGGTTTGAATATACAGTGGGCACAACCAACACGTAGCCTCACAAACGCGTAGCCTCACCAATGCGTAGCCTCACAAACACATAGCCTCAGCAACACATTGCCTCACCAACACGTAGCCTCAGCAACGCGTAGCCTCACCAACGCGTAGCCTCACCAACACGTAGCCTCAACAACACGTAGCCTCAGCAACACATAGCCTCGCCAACAAGTAGCCTCACCAACACGTAGCCTCAGCAACACGTAGCCTCACAAACGCGTAGCCTCACAAACGCGCAGCCTCACCAACACGTAGCCTCACCAACGCGTAGCCTCACCAACGCGTAGCCTCACAAACTCGTAGCCTCACCAACGCGTAGCCTCACCAACGCGTAGCCTCACAAACTCGTAGCCTCAGCAAGGCGTAGCCTCAGCAACACGTAGCCTCACCAACGCGTAGCCTCACAAACTCGTAGCCTCAGCAAGGCGTAGCCTCAGCAACACGTAGCCTCACCAACACGTAGCCTCACCAACACGTAGCCCCACCAACACGTAGCCTCACCAACACGTAGCCCCACCAACACGTAGCCTCAGCAACACGTAGCCTCACAAACACCAGATCCCATAAGGGAAAAGACTAGGAAAAACTAACGCATGTTTACGTAAGCAAGTGCTTCAGTTAATGCTACTTTTATTTTATATGAACGGACTGTCCTTTTGTAAATTTGGTTTGGTAAAAAAAGGAAAAGGTTTTTTGTAGTGGTAAAAAGTTTGAAAACCACTATCCAAGCAAATATCTCAAAATGTGAGTTTATGGGTATTCTGTCGATACTGGCATTTTACTTACGTCCATATTTTTCCATTATCGATGTTTAGTGTTTGATATATATTTTACCTCCCAGCATCCCTAGCGTTTGGGGAGGAGATACGCGTGAGGTCAAGAGAACAAGTGAATAGGTTGGGACTGAGGGGGGTTTCTTTAGCCAGGTGATTATAAGCAGTGGAATAACATTACCTGAGTCCTTCTACAGACATAGCTAGTCATCTACAAGACACAAACATTACCTGAGTCCTTCTACAGTCATAGCTAGCCATCTACAAGACACAAGACAAGACAAGGCATTACCTGAGTCCTTCTACAGACATAGCTAGCCATCTACAAGAAACAAACATTATCTGAGTCCTTCTACAGACATAGCTAGCCATCCACAAGGCACAAGACAAGACAAGGCATTACCTGAGTCCTTCTACAGACATAACTAGCCATCTACAAGACACAAGACAAGACAAGACAAGACATTATCTGAGTCCTTCTACAGACATAGCTAGCCATCCACAAGACACAAACATTTGACCTAATTAACACTCACCCTCCTTGAGTAGCGCTAGAGATGGACAGAGTGAAGATGCTGTTTGTGTACCCGTCACAGTTACAAGAGTCCGTATGGCTGCCTCCGTTCCCAGAAGCCCACACGAAGATGGAGCCCTTTCCTTTCCGACCCTGAAACATGAAAGACCCAAACCTCACAATCAACAGATGTTCAAATAAATCACATATGATAGTAATAATAATAAAAAATTAAAATAATTGTATATCATTGTATTATGTTTTCTGATCATAGAATATACTTTTAAAATCTCAAAGCTCTATACAGGCCAGAGATGATACAAAATTATTCTGGCCCTAAATAAACTCGTACGTCGAGATTAAATATACTCAATATATAATAGATACTAAAGTTTAAATAGTTACTATAGTATTAATAATTATTAATATGTTAATAACAAAACTCACGTACTCATGATTGTTAAACATTTGCAAAAAAAAAAAAAAAAGCTTGT
>CABFVX010002255.1:54985-65688 GCA_902151425.1 Timema shepardi | reverse complement strand
TACTTGGCACAGCCCCCCCCCCCCCAAAATGTTTTAATCCTGTTCTGAGTCAGTGTGTTGAGTACATATATAAATGAAAAACAAATTTTTCCAAAAACTTGACACCTGAAATAATTACTGCCAATAAATCCATTCATTAGTTTCACCACGTCAACATTATCAATCAATTCTTGGTAAACGTCAATAGCATACATTTGATTGAAAGGTTTTTGTGTCACGTGGTTTGGATATATGGTTCTACTCTGCTTAGCGTTGAAAATGATCTTTCAGCTGTTACAGATGTAGCAGATACCACCAATAATAATCATAGGAGAGAAACACAACTCAGGCAATAGTTTCAGGGCGCATTCCTTTGAATTTGTTTATAAAATCTTAAAACATTGTTGGAGTTTGAATTAGTTGTTCGATACATTTCTTTTTTCTCTTAAGCTTTTCCGCATCAGTTCCAAATTCAGCTACTCGTATTATACTTAAGGTTTTAAAATGTGTTCATCCCATTGTGCTGGAGCTATCAGCAAATTATTTTACAAATGAAGGTATTTTTCAACTCCAGGCTGTTCAAACTTATATTCTATTTTATTCATATTGTTGTCTAGAAATTAATAATGCATTTTTCTGAAGTATTCTTTATCTGATTCGAAATCGTGACTAGAAGCATGACTTTGGGTCTGTTATAAAGGTTTTCTGTTTCTTGATACTGTTAGTTAAGTAAGGTCCACTATTAAAAAACAAAATTCAACCTCACTCCAAACATTATCAAATGCAGTATCCGATATCTTTCTTTTTAGACATTGTAGTACCACATTCACAGTTTTTTTTACATCAAAATTGAATTGAGTTTTACTTTGTTGAATAGTAGTGATATTCTCAGTAAGTTAAAACACCATGTGATATAAATACATTCCAAAAAAAGACCCCCCCCCTTTTGAAATATGATCTCGAAGTCCGCTAACATAACTACTCTCACAAGATAAAGTGTCTATACAATCTAGTACAGTTGTATACAAGTTTGGAACACCAGCTAATGACGATTCTCGTACAGTCAAACGAGTTGAACACAATGGGTGTGGTCCAGAAATAGTCAAATTGCGCTCTTTAGTGATTTGGGAAAATCTTTGACAATTACTTCTATACAATTCACCCACAGAAAACAGTCCAAAATTAAAGAAAAAGATTTGGTTTAGTCTTGTAATGCTAAAATAAGCGCATGAGCTGCGCATTGAATATATAATACTAGTGGCTAGTATTATTGTTTTTACTCCAGTTTTTGCACCAGCCATGTTGAAGCCAACATCATAGCTTTGTCCTCGAAATAGTCTAAAGTTAAACCGAGGTGGAGCTTTGCATCTTTGATTGAACTAAATAATGCTTCTCCAGTCATTGATAATAATCCATATAATCCAATGAACACATCATCAATATTGAATGTTTCATTATATACAATTAGGATATTTATTGACACTTGGTGCTTTCCACTAATGCCACGAGTTTCATCCACTATTAAAGCAAGCTCTTTATATATATATATTATATATATATATATATAATTTCAACCCCACTGCGAATAATATAATGATACATAATTTTTACAATTTCATTTTGGATATCAGATGAAGTGAACGATTTTTCCTGTATAAAAAAAAAATTAAGTTATGGAATGTAATTTTCTCTTAAAAATAGGAGCTGAATCAAATATCCTTCATCACTGTACTAATCCTTGACGTGCTAAAACAAAACATAGGTATATATTGCTCACCAAATAGTTCATCCACAAAATCTAAGGTTGGGTTCAATTATTTTTTATTTTTATTTCCCATTGCTTTACTTTTAACTTTTATTTAACCTCAAAATACTTTTATATTTTTTGATATTGTGTTAAAAATCCCCCCCAAAAATAAGAAATGTGAATTTTGAAAGAAAGAATTAGTCTAATCAATATTGTTAAATACTATTGGTCAGTGATCAAAAGAATCTTAAGTAAATTGCTAAAAAAAATCTTTCCAACACCCTTGCGGCACCCTTGCGACACCTGCCACCTTGTAAGAAAGTAAGGGGCAATGTATCCATCCCCTCTATGGATGGCATAATCTATTTATAATCAATTTAGTAGTTTTTTGTGTGTTTTTTTTGTTTAGCATTACACATACACTATGTTAATATCACTAGAAAACTTATTATTAACTAAAACAGCTAAAATATTCACAACACGACATTCATTATTGGTTGACCTTGAGCCTCATGTTTGAACATTTTCCTTGGAGTTAGTTACAAACAGACTTCCAGGCTCACCCGTAGATGACAATGCAAACCCAACACAATGGCAGCTTTGTCTAATTTGCTTGACATAACTAGAATAGACCTGCGAAGAAAATACACCTCAAAGAGTTTATTATCGTATACTATTAAGTTTATTCTTGTAATAAACTCTAAAATTAGAATAGCTATTTGGCTTAGGTAGTAATTCTTCTGACGCAAATTATGGGTAACATTAAAATCTCTTTTTATGATATTTTCAAATCAGTTTTATGGAGAGCAAGATAATAACCTCCAATTTACCACCCTCCAACCTCGCCAATGCAGTTACATTTCCTCTAAATTGTTCTTTTCTAATTAGTACCCATTATTGTAATTATATATAGGACTACAAATATCTCGAATGGGTAGTAATACACGGAATAAAAATAACAAAACATACAAATAAAACAAATTGAAATGTCAGTTAAAGGAATACAAATATGGTCAAATTTTGAATAAAATGTTTGATTTGATATTTCTGGTTGTCGTTCGGTAATTGAATGGATTCACTACTAATTTCATAGCAATATCTTCCTTATCTTAGACCTAGAGAAGTTACTAAATTCTAATATTCATACGCCAAGTCATGTTATATACAGCTGTTATATTTTATATTATCAATATCTTTAAAATAAAACAATAATAATAGTAATAATAGTGTTATAGTAAAATGTTAGCAATGTTTGTAGTTTTTAAAATGTCCTTTATATAGAAACTGGGTTGTATTCTAACAGGATACATATATATATTGGCTAGTTATGCTGTCTGTCCCTTAGAACGTTTTCTCCCGGACGCGGGAACAAAAGAGTATCGCAGAGGCGCACTGGAGCATAAAATGCGGTTGTCTGTGACATGTTAGCGCGGGCGAATTCTGGAAATTTTATTTTTAGACCAGAAGTTGTTTGGAGAAGACTCAAGATTCAGGATAAATATTATACTCTAGGTGGTGTATAGTAGGTATAAGATAAGTTGATGAATACAATACTCTAGGTGGTGTATAGTAGGTATAAGATAAGTTGAGAATACAATACTCCAGGTGGTGTATAGTAGGTATAAGATAGGTTGAGAATACAATACTCTAGGTGGTGTATAGTAGGTATAAGATAGGTTGAGAATACAATACTCCAGGTGGTGTATAGTAGGTATAAAATAAGTTGAGAATACAATACTCCAGGTGGTGTATAGTAGGTATAAGATAAGTTGAGAATACAATACTCTAGGTGGTGTATAGTAGGTATAAGATAAGTTGAGAATACAATACTCCAGGTGGTGTATAGTAGGTATAAGATAAGTTGAGAATACAATACTCCAGCTGGTGTATAGTAGGTATAAGATAAGTTGAGAATACAATACTCCAGGTGGTGTATAGGATAGTTAATGTGACCAGATTTGTTCTGCCCTAAAGTGGGACATGTTTATAACAACGGATTTGGAGGATATAATCGGTAATGAAGACTTCTCCGGTGGGGCCTGAAAAGTCGTATTTTGAGTCCATTCTTGACCCCCGCAAATAAGATAAAAGTTTCGCATTTAGCCGAGTTCGGACGTTACTGTTTTGTGGTAATTTGTTTGTAACAAGTAGAAAGCAAAACCTACGTAAGCCTAAACCTTTTTTTTTGTAAGGTTGGGGCCTGTTATTGAAAACGTATGGACAGTTAATTTAGATGTTTATTTTTTCAATTATTTTGCCGTTGTTGTTTAAACAAACCTCTAAAAAACACACAATTGAATAGAAAAGAAAGCACAGTCTATTTATTTACTCAGTAAATTTTAACCTCTAAATTCTAATTGAACATTTATATGTTTCATACAGACTCAGTCCTCATACTCATACTTTGTATTTGAACTTATTTGTTTCAACAGTGCTGGTGAGGACCGCAACATTGAATAAAAGTCCTGGAAAATTAAGTCAAATTAATTTTTGTCCCTAATATTGACCTTAAGGCGCTCACCATGAGTTGGATCTTCACCGATGTCCACACTTTTGTCGGTGCAGAAAAAACTCTCTCAGTATCTGCATTAATTCCTGGCAGTGCTAGTAAATATTCTGCGATTTTACTGATGTGCTGATGGTTTATGGAGTTTTCTCTCAAATGTTTAAGCAGTCCAAGCCACCGTTTATCAGATTCTAATTTGTTCTTATTCCACAATGAAATATGGCTCTCAATGTATTTATCCTCACAAGTCATTTCATCAAAACGCTCTGTATCAGAAGACGCGTCGAAGTGTTTTTTTTTAAATCAATAAGGTAGTCTACGGCCAGTTGAACATCAGACCATTCTGGAGTGTTTTTTTTTCAGAGTTGCCCATCCAAACATTTCCATTTCCTCGCAATGCATTGTCCACTGCTATAAATATTGTAATGATGTCTCGTAAAATGTTACAATAGTCCTGGTAAAATCCTCTGTTTCAGGTCCTGAACATTTGTTTGTCATTAAGGACCAGTTTCATAGTCAAATTTAGTACTCCTCAAGTGCGGCGCTACACTAAGTACAAGACGACACCTACCTAAACTCGAATGGAATGGGCCGTTCTCGCATAAGAAACTGGCCCATTCCATTCAAGTTTAGGTAGGTGTCGTCTGGTATTTAGTGTAGCGCCGCACTTGAGGAGTACTAAATTTGACTTTGAAACTGGCCCTAAGTTGCGGAGTAAATAAGGAATGAATCTAGTATTAATATTATTTTGAAGGTTCTCTTTCATTGTTTTTATTTCTGCTGTAACCTCGATGGGAGAAACATTCTGACCTTCCACTTTTAAAACTGAGTTTTGGAAGGTAGCTGCTTGTCTGTGTATGAAATATAACCACATTACTGAGTGTTCATCTTCAAAGAATGTCTTCAAAACCACGGGACATTTAGGTTGACTCAGAAAGTATTCCTTAAGTGTCAAATACGATTTTAAAATTATTTCCACGGCAGGCACTAGCGCTAGCCATCGTGTTTTGTTGTACCCCAACATTTTCCGGTACTCAATATCGATGGTGTCACAAATTTCTTTAAATTTTTCCACCCTTACTGTGTAAATATAGAAGTGTGAGTATATTTTCACCACCACGACTTCTACACCTACCAGTAAAGAATCAGACTCACTTAATATAGCGTTGTGTATAACGTGCTAAGCACATCCAATACCCACAATATATTTTTTGAAAAAAAAAAAAAAGTTTCCAATTTGCGATAAACATTCTCTGTTCCTTTTCTTCTTATACCACCGAACATACAGTTTGTGTTATCCCCACTGAAATAAATTATTTTGTCTTTTAGGTTATGCTTTTGCAACAAATCCTAAAAAATAAATGACAATAATTTCGGAAGTTTCCCCAGGCTGAGACTGTAAGACCAATATTTTTTACTTTCACCCCATCAAACTTATCCAAGTATCTCACCAACACGTGTGATATTTTTGTGACGAACCAGTGGTTTGGATACTTCTGTCATTAAGGAAACATAATTTGCATTTTTTCCGACCCTCTTTTTAAGTTGTGAATCAGCCAATGGTGCAAACACTTGAGTTACAATGGCTTGCGATTTTGTTTTGGCACAGTTGAAACTTTGGCTCAAAGCACGTACTTATTACTTTAGAAGCACAATCATTGGAACGAAAGCTGTGATTTTCTCTTACAGCGAGATAGTTCCACACACCTACGGCAGAAGAAACTTCGAGATCTTTCTTGGACGGCACATTCCTTTTGAAAAAACAAAGAAATCGATTTACTAGACCAAGGAGCCTGGTCTGCAGCTACGTGCCGATGAGATTTTAAATGTTTTTACACATCACAAGAATCTCCGAACGCGGCAATAAACTCAGTACGACATTTTTCACAGACGACGTCACTATTGTCCGCTTCACTATTCAGTTTTATGAACGGATATTTAGGCCGTAAGTCAGAGCGTTGAAAGATCACTTTCTTTCTGGAATTATTAAATATATTCGTTTGCAAACTTAAATGCATATGACACAACTTACTAAAGTTTAAACACAAATATTTCGAAATAAATAAACATAGTTGAAGTTACTGGCCGGTCGAATGATCTATAAATTATCCTGTGTAATGCTAACGAACGTTAACGATAACGAGTCCAACCGAATACTTCCGAAGGAGGCTCGATTCAGAACGAATACTGTAGTTCTGTAGATATTGTCACATTGGTGTGGTGCGGTGGAGGGGGAGTCTCGTCGTCTAGACTGGACTGATAGGCACTGGGCCGGGGAACTGAGCGTCTAGACGAGTCATAACAAAGTTTTTATTAATTTACTTAGGTCACAAAATGGACTACCCTCCAAAGCGGGACAATTGGGCGTCCCGTGTGACTGGGGGGACACTGTCCCAGTCTCACCTTGGTAACGCCATGGATGAAGGCCCGCCGAGCGAGGGGCCCTGGTCCATCCACCGTCTTCCCGTCGTCCTCTGGACCCCAGGAGGCGCTGTACACGTCAATATGGTCGGGATTCAAACCCAGAGCCCGAGCCTCCACCGCGTCGTTCACTGTCCCGTCCAGCATGCGCACGCCTGGGAACAAAATACGGCGAATTACGTTGGTGGCTGAGTGGGCAGGGGGGCCGACTACAGCAAACCCGATTGGGGGAAATATTGAGGTTTTCCCCTCCTAGGAATCTTCTCTGAATCTTGGTTGTAGCTCCAAGTAGAGATTTATTAGGTGTTTAAATAGGTGGTTCGGATTGCACTTCTCACTATGTAGCCCAGTCTTAATATCCCCCGCCTCCTGACAGGTGTGAACCAGAGCTAATAGTACCTCCTATGCTGGCGTTGTAAGCGACGCCGACGCCGCAGTGCTGGTTGAAGGCGCCGGCCGCCACCTCTCCGGCGCACCTTGTGCCGTGTTTGTTGTCTCCGTTATCACGGGGCGTCGGGTCGGCGTCGTTCTCGTTAATGTCAGCACTCGCCAGGGCGTCCTACAACACACAGGTCCCATATTGTATAAACAAGTCATGTGTAGAGGGAACATACTTCCTGGTACAGAACATAATGTCGGGGCTCTTGAACATGTCTGAGACTTTATAAACAAACATTGTGTAGAGGGAACATAAGCACTTCCTGGAACAGAACATAATGTTGGTGCTCTAGAACATGTCTGAGACTTTATAAACAAGTCATGTGTGGAGGGAACATACTTCCTGGAACAGAACATAATGTTGGGGCTCTTGAACATGTCTGATACTTTATAAACAAATCGTGTGTAGTTGGGAAGGTAATTTACATAATCTGATATCTTCAACATATCATCGCAACTTTTTGAGATACGAAATATCTTAAACCTGCAAGGTTGTACTATTTAAAAAAAAATAGCACTTCGTCCTGCGACATGTTCGAGTTATATCCCTGGTGCTGTTAAAATCAAAAATTGTTTTTAAAACATACATTTATATGACCAAAAACCTCCACGCTATAGGTAAATATATTTTCTAATCAAAGGTTTGGGGAATGGGCAATTTATTGTTATGCTCTTTGGTGGTATGCGTAAATATTTTACCATATTTCTGTCACAATGTATATTGTTTTGTTTAAAATATTTTACGAATTTTGAGTGATTGTTTAAATTCTCCGGTAAGAAAGAAAGAAAGTCTGTGCAGTGCATTGTATGCCACAATTTATTTTTATTGGATGGTTTTCCCTTCTAACTCTAAGAAAATGCGGGTGTACTTCCTCTAAACATGTATATCCAAGCTCTAGAATTAGAGGGATTCAATACAAAATAAAACAAAGTTAATGTTACCAAAAATTTAGAAAAATAGAAGTGCGAAGTGTAACGATATTATGTTTTTTTGTTGTGAAACATATTACAGTACACAACCCATCTCCTAGAAGGAGGGTAATCCCACTGTTCTCCTTCAGTGACCAATTTAGTTTAAATGCGACGAGGACGAAGGCTAAGTTAAAAAGGGCAACAAAATTATATATATATTCTAAAACCTAAGGATAGATGGCATAATTATATTAGTGAAAAAATTCAAGTCTTAACGAAACTTTGCTTTTATTTCATTTAACCTTTTATTAAAGAACATATCGCTTCTGCAAAACATCTAAGCATATTCATATTTCTTATTTATACAATATCTGTAAAAGCAGAATAATAACAATCTATTATTATTGTTTTTAACAAGACTTTCAAAAATACGTGTATTAAATTTTAATGTCTAGCATTATAAACATGGCGTATTCCAATATAACAAACGTAAATGAGAATTTTAGCAACGAATTATCTTAGTGCAAGTCAAAATTGTAACAACAGTATAATAGTTCCGTAATCGCCCCATTAAAGATCAACCTACGCGTGGCGTCTACACAAATTACGGAATCCTCCAATATTTAGAAAGTCAAAATAAACTTAGATATTCTTTCATTAAACTTTAAGGTTTATTCCTAACTTTATCATAAAGAAACATATTATTAATCTCTGCCACGTTCAATAACTGTGCAAAATAATTCCAAAGTTAAATACATAATGTTAACTATACAAGAATAATTATTAACGTCCCGCATTCCAACAACTAAATAATGAAGGCCTAATATTATAAACTTCTTAATATGGATATTAAGACAACACGTTTAGAAAACATACTCTTAAGGTTAAACAACTGAATCCCCGTTGATAAACAAGATTTGACTAACATTAAAAAAAACTCGCATTAAAACTTTCCCCACATTACTTTGTATTTTAAGTAAAGTCCTACTTGTCGTAACATAAGCGAAGTTATTTTAATATTTAGTAAAAAGGAATGAATGTTCATCTAAGACGGTAAATAACAATAAATATACGTAGAGCCAAAAAGAGAATTTAGAAAATTACAATAATATTTAAATTAAAGCCGAACAAGAATTTCTCCTTACATTATATGAGTCTGTATTTGAAGCCTAAGCTTCGTCAATGTCCGAGCCTAATCCAAGAGTGGCTGCTATCTTGGTGAACAGTCTCTTATATGGCGCAACTATCGAACACTCGAGAAGGAATTACACCAAGGTGGGGATCACAGAATTAACACACATGAAAAGGGGGGGTGCGCTGGATTAGATGCGTTGAGAACATTCTATCAAGGCCACGGCTATTCTACGCTGTTCTCGGCGTCCACGTTGTTCCTGAGGCTAGTGGTGGCGCGTAGCGGCGAAATGCTGCACTAGGATCACAGCGCTTAGTTGTTTTACTGTTGATATCGTGTGTGGACGTCCTTTTCCGCATGCTCGTCCGGCCGGTGAAATTGGGTAAGCGCTGTTCTTGTTGACTATCCCGTTTTTTTGATGCCTTGTAGCAATAATTGCTACAAATATGGCCTTTCTTATCCCTATTACATAAGTGTAAATCTACATATATTTTGGCTGGGTGGTAAGTCGAAAAGCCCAGACAGAAATATTTTTTTTCTCCTAATATTATAATTTTTTTAAAAACCTTGATAAATCTCTTCACTTGTCTTATCTGAGATATTTATAAAGTGCATGTTTTAATTAAAGTATTGAATTTTTATTATTTTTAAACTTCATAAAAGTCGTTTTGACACTGGACCTTCTTTGTGACCGAGTGGTTAGGGTGATCTAGGGGGACTTGGTTCTATCTCAGACTAAAATTGAGTATTTTTTTGTGTAGGTTCCTTTTATTAATAATATGGGGCTATAGATTCTTGCACCAGGCCGGTTGTCTATTGATAAGTGTTTTTATCTTCGGAGAATGCCAGGCCTCCACCGTGGTTCGGATCCCACGTTAAACTGTAGGTCCTCCATTTCATCTCACAATCACCCTACCATTACACATTAGCGTAAGTGCGTATAACTCGAACGGGTAGTAAGACGTGGTGCTAATAATAATAATAATAATAATAATAATAATAATAATAATAATAATTTTATCTTCGGTTAAGTTAGTTTGTAAGTCGTGTGCTGATAAACAGCCAATATTAATTGAGAAATAAAGTGGAACCCATACACCGTAAATAACTAAATGTAAATGAAATATTATCTACAATTAAAATGTAATTTATTTTTAAAGCACATATACTAATTATATATTATGAACTTTGCGTATATAAAATTATGGTATCAATCAGTTTGATTAAACTAAACATAAAAACTACGATAGCTTATTAAAAATGTTACACTCATTAAATGGTTTCTTGTTCTATTGTAAACTCGAATGAAAGTGGTAATCTAGAGTCTGCCCAGTGGTTTGGTAATAAATCATTTTTAAATCAACAGTGAAATATTTACAAACGGTTTTACAAACGTTCTCACAAGGTCTATATTTTTTTGTTACAAAAATAAACAACTCTGGGAAATAGAATGTATAAACAAACAAACAAACGTTCATTTCAAGTAACGAATTTTCTCGCCAAAGATGAACTGGGTTTCCAAATAGCCAATTGCAATGTGTTTATTTTCTATCTCCCCCCCCCCCTCT
>CABFVX010002255.1:29131-53666 GCA_902151425.1 Timema shepardi | reverse complement strand
CCCTTCCTTCACCTCTGACAAGACATCTTGTGAATGTGGGGAATGCCAGGTCTCCACCGTGGTTCGGATTCCACGTTAAACTGTAGGTCCTTCATTTCATCTCACAATCACCCTACCATCACACATTAGCGTGAGTGCGTATAACACGAACGGGTAGTAAGACGCGGTGCTAATAATAATATAATAACTTGTGGTAGGTTATTTGATTAAAGTGGGGTTTGATAGACTTTATTTTAAATATGCCACCCAAAAAAAATCGAGGGGGTCTCGCCCTGTTTTGAGATAGGTGGCATTTTTGAACCTTAATTTCGGGCACGGTTATTTAGGGGTACCGTTAATTTTTTTGTGATGAGATAACTCTTTGTTCTAGTTTGTATTGAGATCTTTTGCCCCTGACACGCTTCGGTGGATACGTGGTCTAACGCGCTACTCTAGCAGTGGACTAGACTATCGATGACGGGGAGATCAAGGTTCGAATCTCGGCCGGGTGTATTAAGGGTTGTTTTTCCAAAATGATTTTTCACTTTCTTTACACTTTGCTAATCCCTAAAAATATATTAGCATAGTTAGTACATGAGTATATAGCCCGAACGGGTAATAAGACGTGGTGCTAAAAAAGATCATAAAAAAATAGTAAATTGCTAGATCTTGCCATGGCTCATTCGTCCAGAGTGCTTTTAGCAAATTTTACTACTTGATGAGACCCGCCTCGGTGGTGTAGTTGGCTAACGCGCTTGTCGTGTTGAGCTCGACTGCTGAGGACGGGGAGATCGAGGTTCGAATCTCGGTCGGGTGAACTGGGGGTGGTTTTTCCTAAATGGTTTTCCACTCTCCCTCCACGTAAATACGGGTTCGCTTCCTCTAATTCCACCTTCCCAAATCCTAATCCATTAGCGTAATTAGTACTTAAAGCGTATAACCCGGAGGGGTAGTAAGACGCGGTGCTAAATATTAGTTAATTAATTAATTACTACTGGATGAGAATACTTTGCTGCAGAGCTCCCTCGAGGGTGACATTATACAAGGATGGTTCTTGTTTGATAACAAACGAGCTGATGGAACATTCTCACTGTGATAACAGTCCGTTTATATATTAAATGAGTGTGATTATACTCCGAAGAAGTAAAGTAAATGTTGCTTATTGATTATATTATTTAACAATGTTTATGAAGTTTTAGGCTTGATTGATTTTGGTAGTTCTCTGCTCTTGACCCGTTACTTGTAAATATTATCATTGATTGATTGATGGATGTAGACTCTTGTTGTGAAGCTAAATAGTAGCCCCATGGCTTCTTTGGTGCTGACTGACAGCTGACGGCTTTGAAAAGTTACCAGACCAAATTATGTATCCCTACGCTGAACAAAATGATCTGCAAAAATATGTTTTTAGCAGCTGTCACTTCTGACAGTCAAAATTTAGGTATACACCTAAATGTTGACTGTCAGAAGTCGGCTGTGAGCTGTCAGTCAGCAACAAAGAAGCCACGGGGGCTACCCTAGCAGCTGGTGCAACAAATCTGTTAAAGTAAAGGTCAGTGTAAAAGTACTGAATGTTTTTTTCACTCTTCCTCCACGCTAATGCTGATACACTTCTTCTAAAATGTGAGATTCATCATTCATAACTTACTAGCGTTGCTAGGTTGTATGCATGTATAAAAATAAGTATTTGGTAAGGGGGTAAGTAAGGGCTAGCGACTGCTGCCTGTAACTCACAAAGCATAATCAGCCCTTTCGCAGATGAGCTACAGTAGCCCCGCAGCTTCTTAGGTGCTGACTGACAGCTCACAGCTGACAGCTAAAAGCTTTGAAAAGTTACCAGACCAAATTATAAATCCCTACGCTAATTCACATGATATGCAAAAAACATGTGTTTAGCAGCTGTCGCTTCTGACGGTCAAAATTTAGGTATTATACCTAAATGTTGACTGTCAGAAGTCAGCTGTGAGCTGTCAGTCAGCACCAAAGAAGTCGTGGGGCTACTGTAGCTTGGCGTAACTGCCTAGGTGGATATTCTGAGTCGGGCAACAGCCGAAGTGTGCGAGGGAGGGAAGGTGTAGTTAAAACCAGTGAAGTGATGAATCCTCTCCTCGCAGCTCCATGCCAACTCCCCCCTCGACATGTCGCATCGCACACAAACAGTATAAATCTGTCACCGGTGACTGCCAATCAACCTGGTGGCTTTTTTTTTTACGAGTCAAGTATTCAATTTATTCGGCCCATATGTCGTCACGCGTAGTAGAAGAGTCCGTCCTGCCTTTGGCCCAAGATTTTCATACGCGTCCGCGCTCTATTTGCAACCCGGACTGTTATTTATTTATTTATTTATTCTCCTCTCCAAAAGGAAAGGTACACACTGTTCCAATCGATGTTGACCTCTTGTAGGGTCATCAGGACTTTAATTTTTGAGCAAGTCCTTGAAACTAGGACACACATACTACCTAGTTCCATGATTTTATGATGTACCTTAAAATTTCAAAGATACCCAAACTCAAAAAAATAGGGTATTAAAATAGTGTAGGTCTGTTCCTCGGTATGTCTGTAGGACTATGTACTTCAGTATGTATGTTTGTAACCAGAGATACATCCTAAACGCTTTGAAATAGTCCGTTCCAACATAATATTCAGACGATATATGGTAATAGCTTTATTGGAAACTATTATTTTAATTATACAACTGAAATTGATAGTTGTATTAATGACAGATTTTTCAGACTTCTGTGCTGGAGGACCCGGGGTTCAATCCTCGGTCCCGGCACAGATTTATCTGATTACCAAACCCTTCCTTCACCTCTGACAAGACATCTTGTATATGTGGGGAATGCCAGGCCTCCGCCGTGGTTCGGATTCCACGTTAAACTGTAGATCCTCCATTTCATTCTCACAATCACCCTACCATTACACATTTGCGTAAGTGCGTATAACCCGAACGGGTAGTAAGACGCGGTGCTAATAATAATAATAACATATACTTAAATATTTGAGCTAAGTGTTACCCCATTTGAATGTAATAACCTTTCCAGAAGTACGCGTTAGGCAAATGTTGATACATTTAGAACATGTAGGAGCTCACCACATCCCCAGTGGTTCCCAAAGGGAGGGAATGAAGGGTTGAGGGTAAGTTTATCTGTTTGTAATTCATATTGGAACTATTCAAAGTTTATTTTTATAAGGCTGAATATCATTTTCTCCCAAATAATTGTAATTGTTACATAGAAGCTCCACTCTGCGTTACATTTGGGGATATTATTTTATTCATACTATCATTTATTTATTTGTTTGTTTAATTAATTGAAACAATATTGATTTTCCTCAGTTAAAAAAAAGAGGCGAATGAACTAATGAAGCTATTAAAAATAAGCAAAGGAAAGTAAAAACTTTAGCAAACTTGGAATGTTATTTTTATTCGTTTTAATGATACGATACAAAACAAATATTTGTAGATATCAACAACAAAAATTCAAAAACAAATTGTAAGCCTATAGGACCTATATATTACATGAATATATATAGTTAAAATAATGATGTAGGCCTCTAAATAAACAGGATTCTTCACTGTTCTAAATTATATTGAATCTAATTTGTTCAAATTATTGTAATACAATAAATGTTTATATATCATAGTATTGTTATAATTGATGATTGTGTGATGGCTTGACCTACCCCTGCACCTACTAGTATTATCATTGATTTCCCACAACATGATGTCTCTGTGACATATTGACCTACCTCTGCACCTACTAGTATTATCACTGACTCCACACAACATGTCTCTGTGACTTATTGACCTACCCCTACACCTACTAGTATTATTACTCACTCCACACAACATGATGTCTCTGTGACTTATTGACCTACCTCTGCACCTACTAGTATTATTACAGACTCCACACAACATGATGTCTCTGTGACATATTGACCTACCCCTGCACCTACTAGTATTATTACTGACTCCACACAACATAATGTCTCTGTGACTTATTGACCTACCTCTGCACCTACTAGTATTATCATTGACTCCACACAACATGATGTCACTGTGACTTATTGACCTACCTCTGCACCTACTAGTATTATTACAGACTCCACACAACATGATGTCTCTGTGACATATTGACCTACCCCTGCACCTACTAGTATTATTACTGACTCCACACAACATAATGTCTCTGTGACTTATTGACCTACCTCTGCACCTACTAGTATTATCATTGACTCCACACAACATGATGTCACTGTGACTTATTGACCTACCTCTGCACCTACTAGTATTATTACAGACTCCACACAACATGATGTCTCTGTGACATATTGACCTACCCCTGCACCTACTAGTATTATTACTGACTCCACACAACATAATGTCTCTGTGACTTATTGACCTACCTCTGCACCTACTAGTATTATCATTGACTCCACACAACATGATGTCACTGTGACTTATTGACCTACCTCTGCACCTACTAGTATTATTACAGACTCCACACAACATGATGTCTCTGTGACATATTGACCTACCCCTGCACCTACTAGTATTATTACTGACTCCACACAACATAATGTCTCTGTGACTTATTGACCTACCTCTGCACCTACTAGTATTATTATTGACTCCACACAACATGATGTCACTGTGACTTATTGACCTACCTCTGCACCTACTAGTATTATTACAGACTCCACACAACATGATGTCTCTGTGACTTATTGACCTACCCCTGCACCTACTAGTATTATCACTGACTCCACACAACATGATGTCTCTGTAACTTATTGACCTACCCCTGCACCTACTAGTATTATCACTGACTCCACACAACATGTATCTGTGACTTGTTGACCTACCCCTGCACCTACTAGTATTATTACTCGCTTCACACAACATGTATCTGTGACTTATTGACCTACCGCTGCACCTACTAGTATTATCATTGATTCCCCACAAGATGTATATGTGACCTATTGACCTACCCCTGCACCTACTAGTATTTTTACAAACTCCACACAAAATGTATCTGTGACTTATTGACCTACCCCTGCACCTACTAGTATTATTACAGACTCCACACAACATGATGTCTCTGTGACATATTGACCTACCCCTGCACCTACCAGTATTATCACTGACTCCACACAACATGATGTCTCTGTGACTTATTGACCTACCCCTGCACCTACTAGTATTATTACAGACTCCACACAACATGATGTATCTGTGACTTATTGACCTACCCCTGCACCTACTAGTATTATTACAGACTCCACACAACATGATGTATCTGTGACATATTGACCTACCCCTGCACCTACTAGTATTATTACAAACTCCACACAATATGTATCTGTGACTTATTGACCTACCCCTGCACCTACTAGTATTATCACTGACTCCACACAACATGATGTCTCTGTAACTTATTGACCTACCCCTGCACCTACTAGTATTATCACTGACTTCACACAACATGTATCTGTGACTTATTGACCTACCCCTGCACCTACTAGTATTATCACTGACTCCACACAACATGTATCTGTGACTTATTGACCTACCCCTGCACCTACTAGTATTATTACTCGCTTCACACAACATGTATCTGTGACTTATTGACCTACCCCTGCACCTACTAGTATTATCATTGATTCCCCACAAGATGTATCTGTGACCTATTGACCTACCCCTGCACCTACTAGTATTATCACTGACTCCACACAAAATGATGTATCTGTGACTTATCGACCTACCCCTGCACTTACTAGTATTATCACTGACTTCACACAACATGTATCTGTGACTTATTGACCTACCCCTGCACCTACTAGTATTATCACTGACTTCACACAACATGTATCTGTGACTTATTGACCTACCCCTGCACCTACTAGTATTATCAATGATTCCCCACAAGATGTATCTGTGACCTATTGACCTACCCCTGCACCAACTAGTATTATCACTGACTCCACACAACATGATGTCTCTGTGACTTATTGACCTACCCCTGCACCTACTAGTATTATCACTGACTCCACACAACATGATGTCTCTGTGACTTATTGACCTACCCCTGCACCTACTAATGATGTACTGAGCCTCACAGCTAATGTTCGTCCCTGATATTAATTCAGTAAAGCTCCATATAAACGTAATGTTCACAGAGAGTGTGTGTTTAAAGTGTGTTGTGTGCGTGTTTTAATAAAGTCTTCATATTTCATTTCAACTTGAAGCAAGCAGTAGCCGTTTATAATAATTCCACGGCCGGTCTCCGCAGTCTCTATAGAATACACGTTCGGGCTTAACTAATTACAAGGTTTGGCAGAACAACCGTCTTACAACCATAAACAGGATAAACAAGTACAAAGCAGCATTGAGATAGATAACTACAGCAATAATGATCTCTTTTGACGACTTAAAGAGGATAAAATTCATTAATAAGTTGTTGAAAAAATAAAATAAAAACATTTTTTATACAGTATCAATAAAATATAAATATTATTATATCAAATAATGTATACATCTCAATGAAACTGTTTAGTGTCAGCAATAGCTATCAGAAAATTAAATCATTTCAAGCTAGGGGAACAGGTTTATTGAGGTGAATATTAAAATAGCTGATCCTCAGAAATATAATCAATATTTTAGACTATATAGTTATTATTATTATTATTATTATTATTATTATCACCGCGTCTTACTACCCGTTCGGGTTATACGCACTTACACTAATGTGTAATGGTAGGGTGATTGTGAGATGAAATGGAGTACCTACAGTTTAACGTGGGATCCGAACCACGGTGGAGGCCTGGCACTCCCCACATTCACAAGATGTCTTGTCAGATGTGAAGGAAGTGTTTGGTAATCAGATAAATCTGTGCCTGGACCGAGGATTGAACACCGGACCGCCAGCACAGAAGTCTGACACCTTACCCCTAGACCGCCAGGTCACCTGAACTATATAGTCTTAACAAACTGTATCAGGAGTGTGAATTATTTCCTGTACTGGTTATCCATGATTTCCTTGAAGGTACCGGGTGCAAGTAGCCCTGTGAGAGAAGGGGTGGGGTGTTCACTTAGTGTACAGGACTTTGAACACAGAATTGAATAACGTCAAGGTGCAGCGAGTCTGTCGGACTCCACCTGTGGTCAAGATCCGTCAATAAACGGTTCTGAGAAATTTTGTTTCGAATCCCGGTGGGAGCTAACATTGATTATTAGCTTTATCTGAATTAGGGTGACGGGTCTATAGATTTGGAGTTAACTATGATTTCGACTTTAAGAGTCCACTGAGTGACTTTGAAAATACTACCTAACAAATATGTTTTAAACTTGTGATAAATGGATTAATAAATTAATAAAAAAAATTGAATTGACCTCGATATGAATTTATTACTTTCTAATATAAATAAAGTATTAAAATTACTAAAAAATTTCAAACTCCAGAAAATAACTAATCTTGACGTTTTATGTGTCCTGCGAACCCAAAAAAGGGGGTCCAACAATTCGGTTTGTCTGTCTGTCTGTTTAAACGGTTTGATGGATTTCGTTAAAACTTGATATATAAAGTAGTTTTATATGGTCATACCTTAGAGAAGATTTTTTTAAATAATTTTATTATAACCTTAAAATTAAAGGGTCATTTACTGATTGTTTTTTTTATAATATTGTAACAAAATTTAATATACTTTGAGAAATTATGTCCGAAGAATCAGACCAACTATTTTATTGATACTTTTATCCCAAGTGATAGGGACGAAGCGGTAATTATTAATATAAATACATTAGCATACAACTGGGAACATACCGAGCTTCACCGACAAGGATTTGAACCCTTATTTCCCAACACTATCCTTTGCCCTGAGCTTAATACACTTTGTGTTCCCTAGGGGAGGGGGGGAGGAGCTGGGAGGGTCATGTTTTGAAGACCTCCAAACGACCAATTCGTATACAACCGAACACTTTGGAATTAGTTTCTAGAAATGTATCTGACCCATCCGAGTGAAGCATCGCTAGTGGGTTCTCCATCTGCACCCCTTCCCCCTCCCCCTTTTCTGTTCCAATCTCCTGGTGGAATGTTCCCTAGAACCGCCACTGTGCGACTTACACCCCTCCAACAACCCCTGTAGCCCACTCAGCATGCAAACACGAGACATTAAGATGGATGTCGGAGAATGTGAACAGTTTCTCTGATTTCCCCCGTGAGTCCAACAAACTCAACCATTGCGACGCGCACAACTCATTCACAAACTAATCACTTTAATTCATCATACGCGGAACAATCCCATTACCCCCTCCCCTTAACTTGCCATTAACTTGAGTATTAACTATATATTTTATCAAATAAGATGCTTTTTTATGAAGATATACATTTCTTATTATTATTAGCACCACGTCTTACTACCCGTTCGGGTTGTACGCACTTACGCTAATGTATAATGGTAGGGTGATTGTGAGATGAAATGGAGGACCTACAGTTTTTCACAAGATGTCTTGTCAGAGGTGAAGGAAGGGTTTGGTAATCAGATAAATCTGTGCCGGGACCGGGGATTGAAACCCGGCCGCCAGCATAGAAGTCTGACACCTTACCCCTAGACCACCGGGTCACCCATTTCTTATTACCCGCTTCTATGGTCGAATGCTCTAAGGCGTCACTCTAGCAATGTACTGGGCTGTCGGGTATGGATAGATCAGAGTTTGAATAGTGGTCGGGTGTTCCGGGGATTTTTTCTTATAATTGTACTTCTAACGGATTCTCACTCTCCCTCCACGAAAATCCAGGTACACTTCCTCTATATTCAACCATATAATGCCTACCCCGCTAGTGTCATTTATCCAGGATGGGTGGTAAGACGAGGTGCACAGCCTAAAATTCACCGTCACCTTCAAAACTCGACCCACCAAATTGGTGGTAAGTCAGACCAGGTGAGCCTGACGCCTTGGACCCTAAGACCTCCACTGTTCTGTCAGCATCCCAGTCTATATCAGCTAGTTACATCTCTTGTCGTAGGTGACCTGGTGGTCTAGGGGGTAAGGTGTCAGACTTCTGTGCTGGCGGCCGGGGTTCAATCCTCGGTCCCGGCACAGATTTATCTGATTACCAAACCCTTCCTTCACCTCTGACAAGACATCTTATGAATGTGGGGAATGCCAGGCCTCCACCGTGGTTCGGATTCCACGTTAAACTGTAGGTCCTCCATTTCATCTCACAATCACCCTACCATTACACATTAGCGTAGGTACGTATAACCCGAACGGGTAGTAAGACGCGGTGCTAATAATAATAATAATACATCTCTTGTCAAGAGCCAATAAACTCAGAGCTGTTTTTTTCTCGTAACTTCTCAACTACCATGAAAGTCCAAAGTTAACCGTGAATAGAATTTACCGCCCTCTAGACTCGAACCATTCACCCCTCTCCTTGTGGTCAAAACCCTATCATTCATAAGGGCTGTGGGTTGAAATGTTATTTAAAGGTTTCAAATGTTGTTTAACTCACTAAACTTGCCCTTTTTTGTATTCGAACAAATACATGTTCATTTTGACTAGACGTCCATTCTCATAGAGCATACACACACATCTTTAATCTACCCAATTAAAAGTTATGAAAACCAGTGACTGTTTTATTTAAATACTATTTATAAGCCCGTTGGAACTTTTATATTTTTGTTGGTAGATATATTGTCTTAATTTTCCCGCAAGATAAGTTCTATGGCATCTAACTTTATTTTAGTCTCTGCTATGGTATCCTCCCCCTCGAACCCTTATTTTAGATAAAACCTTACAAGGGCTGTGTTATCTGAATAGGAGAGCATGAAGTGTGTAAAACCATTATTTGTTGGATAATGCAGGGCAAAGTAGTCCGGGTAGATGTTTGCTCCAGGGTGTGCTGCGGGCTGCTGGCATATAGGGGCAGCAAAAGCCTACATTGAACAGGGGTGTCCCAAGATGCAGTACAATCTTCATGGGAAGGACCATCTGACGGATAGACCAGTTTTTTAGATCTACTTTGTGTCATGTGATGATATATGCAGCTGTCCTTTTTGATTGATTTTATCAATACATATAAACTAATAATTAATAATAAAGTAAAAAGTTATCTTTGTTGATCGTAAAGGAATATATTTTTATTTATTTTTATTATTATTAGCACCTCGTCTTACTACCCGTTCGGGCTATACGCACTTACGCTAATGTGTAATGGTACGATGATTGTGAGATGAAATGGAGGACCTACAGTTAACGTGGAATCCGAACCACGTTGGAGACCTGGCATTCCCCACATTTCACAAGATGTCTTGTCAGAGGTGAAGGAAGGGTTTGGTAATTAGATAAATCTGTGCTGGGACCGAGGATTGAACCCCGGCCGCCAGTACAGAAGTCTGACAACTTACCCCTAGACTGCCAGGTCACCATTTTATTTATTAAAAGGCCCATCCTGTAAAATTTGCCATCTACTTTCCGGGGCTAAGAAGCTTCATAGCCTACATCGGTGGTCACGCGGGCCGGACGTTCAAACTCATATTGTTCTAGCCTTTTGGTGATGGTGTGGTTGAGTTTAGAATATAGTTATGTTGTAGTAAAGGTACATTTTTCCTAAATGGTGTCCTACTCTTCCTCCACGTAGAACATTTAGTTCGAATCCTACCTTCATTAACAAGGAGTGAGAATAGGGAAACCATGGTTAGAAACCATCTGTGGAAGAAACGCCCTCGGTTTATCCGACTGGGATTGGAACCCTGAACTCCACGTCTAGCCAGACATTTAATCCGCGTGTCCACTGATGCAGATAAACGGTGTTAATATAATGGTTCACGAATAAACATGAATATTTGCGATGGATTATCTGAATCAACTGATAATTTAAGAACATGACTTACAAACTAACTTAGTTTCAGACCAGACCAGTTTATCCAACCGTAAAATATGAAAGTTTACAATCGTAAAATTTTACGCAGTGGTGGCTTGCGGCCTATTAAGTAGGTGAGGGTTATTGGTTTGAGGAGGCGGTACCTAGAGAATATCAAATAGTGGGTTGGGACAAGGAGTAGGGAAGTGGGGGGGGGGGCAGGACATATGTTATCAAATACTTAATACAAACAAATAACGATAATAAGAGAAAAATATATTTGTAACATTAACACGTGATTGAATCAGGGAAAGGGCGTGTATAATAAATATTTCAGTATCAACATATCCAAACTACAGCAGACCCGACTTTAGTGACACATTCAACCACCGAGCGCTGTAGTGTACAAGTGAACGTGAGAAGAAAACTGTAATCACCGATATTATTTTAGAGTAACTTATTTGATAATGTCTACGGTGTTGCCGTCTTTGGGAAGAATTAAATTTGCGCCATCATGATTTAGTTTGTTCAATTTAAATTGCTGGAATTAAGAAGAAAAAAAATTGAACAATTTTTCCCTCTCCCATCTTAAATGTTAATACATAGCTGAGCTGTGAAAGAGAATCGAACCTGGTACACCAGACCAGGTGAGTTAAGGAGTCGATATAGATTTGCACCCCGATTGTTTCTAAACCCTTGACTAGTTTAAAGCTGCGTTGTAAAGTTATCTGAGAGAAGGAAGAGCTATGTTTGAAAACGCCATTAAAGACACTCAGTAGTAATGCACGAGACGGTGTCGCAGAGATGAAAAACATATAAAAATGGGAAAAAAAAACAAAAAAAAACAAGAGCGAACTAAAGCAGAGACAGAGGAAAGGCAAGGGAATAATGTAGTGGGCTCTATGCGTGGGACGGTAAATCATATTTGTGAACAGAAAATGAAAGTAGTAAAAGAAACAAAATAGAGAACAGAGAGAAAAAAAAAATCTCTTGGTACGAGAGTTCGTCTGCCCCCCCAAGAGAGTTACGCCCTCTTACCCTTTCCTCTTTTCTCTACTACTATAACCCCTTACCTCTGTCTCCTATTACTCTCCACCCCTAACCACCCACACGTGCGTGTTAACTCTCATACCTCACATAACGACGCGGGCACCAGTCCACACTTTTTTTTAACGTCAAATGGGGTCACTCCACCTGTTACAACATCTTGTTTGCAGTCTAAGATGATTGATGCGAATATAATTATATCCTTCCTTCTGTTACGTGATTTTAATAACGTTACATTTAACAACAAAAAAAGTATATTAAACTTGCACCTTCTAAATACGTAGATTATATCAGAACATAATGTTCAGCTATTTTAACCTAATACAACACATAAAAATGCTAGATGCCAAACCCTAGTACCTGGATATTTAATAAAGAGACGGTGATACCAACTCATGCACAAATAGTAAATATCTTACCCTGCACAACCTGGAATCTCATAAATGCCCTGTATACTTGTGATTACCCATACCAGCCTCTGTCATTTCTGATTTAATTCTATATTTTGGCCCAAAAGTCTGGAATCATACAATAAAGGGAGTTTTATACAACATTTTCGAAATGACTTACGTTTTTCTGAATACACAGATCCAGTCGATGCTGCCCTTACATTCACACTTGCTCGATGATAGTAGGATCAATCTGATGAACAGCTTGCCTGATTTATTTGTTCAAGGTGCTGCAGATCAGAAAACTTATCAGCGTAAAACCGTGGCTTTTAAGTGTCTACAAAGATAAAAGTCCAGTGGTGTCAGGTCTGAACTTCGTATTCTTATTAGAGCTGTTAACATAAGACGCCAAGACTGCAAGTCTGATCTCCTAACTGGCATTCCTTGGACAAACACTTAGAGGTTTGTCATCCCCACTTCCGGTCTCTTGGAACTTTTTTTTTTTTACAAATTGCTCAAACTGCCTTGGGTTGCCTGTCAAGATGTAAACAGTTGAGCTTTTCAGCCAATTCTCTCTGACTTCAGCCAATTCTCGCTGATTTCAGCCAATTCTTTCTGATTTCAGACAATTATCTCTGACTTCAGCCAATTATCTCTGACTTCAGCCAATTTTCGCTGACTTCAGCCAATTATCGCTGACTTCAGCCAATTATCGCTGACTTCAGCCAATTCTCGCTGACTTCAGCCAGTTATCGCTAACTTCAGCCGTCAACCAGCAGAATGACTTGTTGCGTTCTTCTTTAGTCAGATCCATATTCATACACTTGGAAAGAGAACAAATTGAAAACGAAGGAATTCCCTTATGATTCCAGACATTTGGGACACCCTGTACTTTGAGTATGTAACGTTCACTTTAAAAAGACTAAATATGTCAGTAAAATACTTACAAACCAACTTAATTCTAGAACAGACGCAACTCCCAGTTCCTGGGCTGTTAAAGTAGGAGCCCTCAAATGCCACCCATGTGAAACTTTTTTTTATACTGTCATAAATAAAACCTTGGATTTATTATATATATATATATATATAAAAAATAATTTTATTATATATATATCATATTTTTACTATATTATTATATTTATAAATCAATCTAAAATTTTAGTCTGAACCTAAGACAAAGATTGAATTTTTAAAGAAGCTTACTGAGGTATTTAATGTGTGAAATATGTCATACATTTCTACCTTCTTTTACATCGACCACATGTGATAGACAATGCTACAACAAATACTCTGAGGTCCATCCTCACAGTTTAATCAGTAGTGCTTCCATCCATTGAATCAACGGGTCTGGGGCTCGGTCCCCAGCTTGGAGGAATAATTAACCATTAGTAAATTGAGTTTTTCTTTTTCACACTGACGCATAAACAGATTAGGATTGTGTAGGTTCCAAAATTAAGCTAGTTTGTAAATCGTCTTCTATTGTAATCTGTCAGTTTATAAAATGCACGTTAAGTATTAAAAATAATACGGGAACATATGATACTCTCCCTAATAACTCCTGTTTGGAATATCTATCTATGTAAAGGCTAAGAGCAACGCTAACCCAAAGAGAGTCAGTCCCAAACAAAATACTTGTATACCCCTGTTTGCTTACAAATGACTATCTGGTAGCTGGAAATATCACTTGATATATTTCAGGTATTAATACGTCAAGTGATATGAACTGTAGCAGTCACTTTTGATATAATTACATTATCAATAATAACACAACCCGCCTCGGTGGCGTAGTTGGCTAACGCGCTAGTCGTGTTGAGCTGCTCGACTGCTGAGGACGGGAAGATCGAGGTTCGAATCTCGGTCGGGTGAACTGGGGGTGGTGGTTTTTCCTAAATGGTTTTCCCACTCTCCCTCCACGCAAATGCGGGTTCACTTCCTCTTATTAAACCTTCCCAATTCCTAATCCATTGGCGTATTTAGTACTTAAAGCGTATAACCCGAACGGGTAGTAATACGCGGTGCTAATAATAATAATAATAATAATAATAATAAAGTAAAATATTATCAATATTAACTGTAAAAGCATTTGTTTGTATTTTCCAAAAAAGGTGGTCTAGATAGAAAATCCAGTTAAATCCAGCCAGCGCTTATTGGAAGTACACTACTAATTCAATCAATTGATTATTTTTTTCAGTATATTTCATGAAGTACCCTCTATTAAAAAAACAAATAATATCTATATATTTTAGTTTTTACTGAGACGCACAATTTATCTAGAATAATATCCTGGAACCAACTATATATTTATTGCACAGATAACTGCTATAAAGCCTAATGCTGGTGGTAATATAAAGCGAGGCGCAGCCAATAAACTAATTGGAAAAGTGTGTTTTAATTGTTATTTTGTTTTTTAAACATAAAGAATTGAGACCCTAAATTTAAAATAAATATAGACTCTACGCCGTGTATAAATAAAACACCTTATTGTAATATCGTCACAGTCTATATTTAATGAATTTCCACAATTAAATAGTAAAGTTATTATTTTTGCACCTTAATATTAATAATAATAATAATAATAATATTTACCACCGCGTCTTACAACCCGTTCGGGTTATACGCTTTAAGTACTAATTACTCTAATGGATTAGGAATTGGGAAGGTTGAATTATAGGAAGTGAATCCGCATTTGCGTGGAGGGGGAGTGGAAAGCCATTTAGGAAAAACCACCCCCAGTTCACCCGACCCGAGATTCGAACCTCGATCTCCCCGTCCTCAACAGTCGAGCTCAACACGACAAGCGCGTTAGCCAACTACGCCACCGAGGCGGGTAACTAAACTAACAATAATGGCTCTATTTTTTTTATTTTTTTTTATTCTCTGCGTCTTATTCGTCCGAGAAATACGCAATTAATTACACTAATGGAGTGCGGATGAAGATCTAAATGTACCAGCACTCACGTGGAGGGAGATTAGGAAACAATTAAGGAAATACTCCTTTCAGTACACACGTCCGGGATTCGAGCTCCAATCTCCAGAAAAATCTGACATTTAGTTTGTGTGCCCACAGATGTGAGCTTGAGAGTAGATTCTCTTATCTTAAAGGTGCGTACAGAAAGAAAGCCAGTTTCCTGCTTTCCGATTGCTACACCCACTCTACCGCCTTTTACTTACGACCACAAATAATATAAAAGGGAGGGGGGGGGCGGTAATCTAAGGAACATACCAAAAAGGTAAAACATTTGCAAGATTTAAAAAATAACTATATGAATGATTTATTCAAAGTAATAACAACAGAGCAAAATACTTGACACGGTCTCAAAAATCAAACTAAGGTTTTTTTGAAAATCAAAATTAAATAATTTTATTTCGCGCAGTTAAATTGAGGGGATGTTACAAAACATGTAACCTATCCTACAACCAAATGGGTCAGTTTAGAAGAGACAGTACGACCCATAATGTTGATTATAGTACGACCCATAATGTTGATTATAGTACGACCAATAATGTTGATTATAGTACGACCAATAATGTTGATTATAGTACGACCCATAATGTTGATTATAATACGACCAATAATGGCGATTATATTACTACCCATAATATTAATTATAGTACGACCAATAATGGTGATTATAGTACGACTAATAATGATGATTATAATACGACCAATAATGTTGATTATAGTACGACCAATAATGGCGATTATAGTACGACCCATAATGTTGATTATAATACGACCAATAATGGTGATTATAGTACGACCCATAATGGTGATTATAGTACGACCAATAATGGTGATTATAGTACGACCCATAATGTTAATTATAGTACAAAAAATTATTGCAAATAATATCCATCTGGAAATTATATAATGACAAAATAAGAGCCTTATGAGCACCTTTAAAATGTTACCAAAGTGTCAGATTTACTCCGGTGAATTCAGACTTCAAAACGTTGATATAGATATTAAATATCTCTCATATATTTTAAATGACACGAGAGTTTGGCTAACAGACTTTAGTCAAACTCCAGCGGGACTATCGAATCTCGACACAGAAATTGGAAAAGTCAACAAGAAATCTACTTGTTAACAATAAAGATAGTACAATACTTGAAGCAAAGCACAGCAAATGATTTGGAAAATATATTAATGTCAATTCGTCTCAAAATATATTAATTATATTGATCAGAGAAAATTACGTTACTTTAATCAATACTTCAAAATACAATCTACATAAGAAACATTACCTTAAAAATGCTACTACAATTACTGGTAACCACAATCTCAAATCAGTTTACATTTAACACGCCCAACATCAAATCAATTAATAATTGTGGTTATCTAAAAAGTCTAAGCTTCGTGACAGACTCTAGCGCCCAAGTGGCGACAGAAAATAAATAGTTTCATTTCAAAATATATGTTCAAATAAAAAATATATTTGAGAATAGAATAAACTACGACGCCTAATCTGGCTAACACTAAAAGTTAAATTTAAATTAGAGTCCAAAATATAAACCGCCATAGATTATGTCCGTAGAATACAATGCATGAATGTTTATCCTGACATTGTCCAAGTCCAGGACAGAACTCCTCCTTGAAGCATTGAAAGAGAATAGTCAGTTTAGTACACCCAAACATTACTCTTTATAGGGTTTCGTTGCTAGGGACGCAAGGTGGGGGGACAGAACACTCGGTCGGTGACGTCAATTCGACCTTCAAAAAGCTTTCGATCATAACGTAGACCACGTGTTGTAGAGTTCCATCTGACTATTTCTTCAATCTCCTGATGTTGTGGATGTAATTCACGTCCCTCCCATCAGAGGGCAGGTAAGCAGTATTCCTCTAGTCAAGGTAATTCCTGGGCCGGCCCACTTTAGTGTATCGTTGATTAAGTTGTTGTTGGTACGTCATAGCTCGTTCGGTCCACTGCCCCAACTAGGATACCACGTGTGCTGGCCCGTCTTGGCGGTTGCTCTATACAGAAGATACAATCGGTAAGTACACGAACAGTTTTATTTTGTATAGAGTTTATTCTTGTTTTATATTGTTCAGAGTTGTTAATGATATAGAACGAAATTACGAGAACTACAATAGAGAAGAGTAATACTGTAGGAAGATAATTAGGGCCAGTTTCAATGTCAAGTTTAGTACTTCTCAAGTGCGGCGCTACACTAACTACATGACGACACCTACCTAAACCAGAATGGAATGGGCCGTTCTCGCATAGGAAACTGGCCCATTCCATTCTGGTTTAGGTAGGTGTCGTCTTGTATTTAGTGTAGCGCCGCACTTGAGGCGTACTAAATTTGACTATGAAACAGGCCCTTAGTCTCGATACTATTTGGAGTGGGTAGTATGAATCAAATATAGAGTTATGCGTGAAGGTTAACATGGGGGTGGCTCAATGTTACACAATTACCAGTGCTGATCGGCGCTGACCTACGTCAGCATTGAGAGTATGTTGTCAGATGGGACCGTCCATAGTGAAAGCAGGTTCCCGGCACCGACAAGATTACCGGAATGAACATTTCATTCTTTTTTTAATTGTCGGCGCCGACAAATGTGTCCAAGAGAAATGGTGGTTATTGAAAGTTTAATTACGTGTGTGTTACTCAGATGCCCTATGAAGGCCTACATGTAATGTATATATATATATAATACAAAGATATTTGTCTACTATATACTGTAGGCCTCTATGTAAATACTGTGTACATATATACTGTATAAATATTATTATTATTATTATTATTAGCACCGCGTCTTACTACCCGTTCGTGNTTAACGTGGGATCCGAACCACGGTGGAGGCCTGGCATTCCCCACATTCACAAGATGTCTTGTCAGAGGTGAAGGAAGGGTTTGGTAATCAGATAAATTTTTGCCGCGACCGAGGATTGAACCCCGGCCGCCAGCACAGAAGTTTTACACCTTACTCCTAGACCACCAGGTCACCGTATACATATATATATATTATCCAGAGATATTTGTCTACTATATAGCTATACTGTATTATACTGTAGGCCTATATGTAAATACTGTGTACATATATACTGTATAAATATTGATATCGTTTATATGAATACTGTATATTTCTACTGTATATGTCCACTGTATATTTGTATATATTATATATGTATTGTATGAATACTGTGTTTATGTAGGATGACTCTCGTCCAACAGTAGTTTAAAATTTGCGAAGTTGAACTGTCCCCCCCACTGATCCTTCCGAATTCTAACTAAATAAATGGTGACCTGGCGGTCTAGGGGGTAAGGTGTCAGACTTCTATGCTGGCGGCCGGGGTTCAATCCTCGGTCCCGGCACAGATTTATCTGACTACCAAACCCTTCCTTCACCTCTGACAAGACAACTTGTGAATGTGGGGAATGCCAGGCCTCCACCGTGGTTCGGATCCCACGTTAAACTGTAGGTCCTCCATTTCATCTCACAATCACCCTACCATTACACATGAGCGTAAGTGCGTATAACCCGAACGGGTAGTAAGACGTGGTGCTAGTAATAATAATAATAATAATGAATGATTAGATTCAACAGACATTTCAGTTGGATGTTGTTCAAAGCCTTCTCTACCTAAAACATAACAATGCCATTAAATAAATGATTTTCTACATAATATATCTTACCGCGGAATATTGGATGTATACCGGTTTTGTTTCTTTTTTAAAAATTTTTTGGATGAACACTGTCAAGAAGTAAAAAAAATGTTCATCAGAGGACTGGACATCTTGATGGCGGTAATAACATGTGACAACTAGGAGGTTCTTAGGCTTTCGTCTGCGTCCTCTGTGAACACCTACATGGGCTGGACCGCGGCGCCGACCGGTGATGGAAACGGGGTTTTCCTGAATACTTTCCTCTTCTCCCTCCACTCAAATGTGGGTACACTTACTCGAAATAAAGCCTTTCTAAAGCCTAAAAACCATTAGCGTAAATAGTACATAATAGTATACAGCCCGTACTGATAGTAAGACGCGGTGCTAAGAAAAACTCTGGAGAATTGCTCCAGCATTCAATCACGGAAAGGATAGAAAACACCACATAATGATTCCCTATTTTATCTTATTTACAACCGGTCAGTCATCAAACCCAGGCCCGCTGATTCAAATGCAGCACGCTAGCGCCCACCAACTTTCCAGATTACTGAGAGATGCGTTCTTACGAATTGTTTAAATAGTTGGTCTGTTCCTCTTTAGGGGCCACTCACTGCTATGACTTCATCTATTTACTATACCGGGACCGTACCTTCGGGCAGGGATCTAAACTCAGAGTGACCTTTTGGGTTCATAGGTGACCGAAAGATAAATGGCGGGAAACGTGACGAGAGGGGGATATATGGAAATATGGTGGTGTGCACTAGTTTCACAAGGTTCACACCTGTATGGCTCCAAGTTCACACCCGTATAGCTCCGAGTCCACACCCCTATAGCTCCGAGTCCACACCCCTATAGCTCAAAGTCCACACCCCTATAGCTCCGAGTCCACACCCGTATAGCTCCGAGTCCACACCCCTATAGCTCCGAGTCCACACCCCTATAGCTCCGAGTCCACACCCCTATAGCTCCGAGTCCACACCCCTATAGCTCCAAGCTCACACTCGTATATCTTCAAGTTCACACTCGTATAGCCCCAAGTCCACACCCACGTGTCAATCTCACATTAATATGTTCACGAACTTCACATCTCCGTACAAACATTCTCATAAACAACGCTGCTATGAAACCGTTTACACTATTATATAAACAGTGGGCATGCAGACAAAGTCGTCAGTCTCGTAGTGTCTAGTTTGCCACCCCACCCCTCCTGTACATTCTCCACCCCTCATTGGTGCAAATTTACGGACATCTCGGGAGGGGTAGTAAGACGTGAAGAAAGATGGGGAGGATGGAAATTATATTAATTAAAATAAAACAAATCTCTATTTATACATTTTATAAAACGATTCAAACTTTTATTGTTGATCATGCGATGTAATATTCAAAGTATTGGACCAGGTGAGTTCACAAGGAGGAATGTTTTGAACAAGTTTATTCTCTGACAAGACATCTTGTGAATGTTGGGAACGCCAGGCCTCCACCGTGGTTCGGATTCCACGTTAAACTGTAGGTCCTCCATTTCATCTCGCAATCACCCTACCATTACACGTGAGCGTAAGTGCGTATAACCCGAACGGGTAGTAAGATGCGGAGCTACTACTACTAATAATAAGTTTATTTATAGTCTATATACTACGGACTACCAAATAACCCCTCAGTCAGGGGTTTATATTCGAACAAAACACCATTTCGAGAGTATTGTTGAGTGGTATAACGATACAAAGGAGAACGAAGTGTTTGATATCTAAAGACTAAGACCCTGATTATTAATAAGCACGTCATCAGCGCTGAGCTATCTGGGGGAACAATTGCTCCTGTAAGATATGCTTCTCTTGACTGTACAAAATGGAATGATAGTCATCAATATTTTGTGGTTTTATTTATTACGAAAAACATATTTAACATTTATATTGTTCTACTTAACAAAGGATAACCTGTTGGTCTAGGCGTAAGGTGTCAAGACTTCTGTGCTAGGGTTCCGGGGTTCGATCCCCAGTCCCGGCACAGATTTATCTTATTACCAAACCCTTCCTTCACCTCTGACAAGAAGTGTATTAATCACAACATGTGATCGTGTGGAATGCCAGGCCTCCTACCGTGGTTCGGATTCCACGTTAAACTGTAGGTCCTCCATTTCATCTCACAATCACCCTACCATTTCACATTAGCGTAAGTGTGTACAAACCGAACGGGTAGTAAGACGCAGTGCTAATAATAATAATAATAATAATTTAGACGTGAGAAGTAGACATTGAGGACACTCCTTTAGAATACCCAAGGACACTTGAGACTAGAGGGTTCCAAACAATGTCAGATTACATCTTTTATTTTCAAATTTAAATTAATTTTTTATTTTAGAGCTAAAATGATACCTAAAAGGGGGTCATTTATCCTCTCATAATTATAGGGAGAACCTATAACTCGCTCTCAAGATGATTAGATTACCGCTGAATGCGAGAAACTGTGGAAATCTAGGTGAACAGGATGAGGTGGATCGAAAAATATGCGAAACAAAATAACTTCATATTTACAGTCTCAGAAGAGTTACAGTCCATTTTCCACAGGAAGAGTCGTAACTGACATAGAAAAGTTAATTGAACAACTTTGATGTATTCATACGTCAATCCATGTGATCTTCAGCTGTAACTTTTGATAGATATTATTAATACATATATAATAACAATAATAATATGGTATCATAGTATCAATGTTGACCGAAAACTAATGTGATTGTATTTTCTTAAAGCTTCTTTTATCGTAATCATAATATATTCTGACATTACAGAGTAATAAATAACCATTTTGATTTTTTATCTATATAAATATATATATATAAATAAATCTTTTAGAAGTTTGTAAACTACTATTATTATTAGCCCCGTGTCTTACTACCCGTTCGGGTTATACGCACTTACGCTAATGTGTAATGGTAGGGTGATTGTGAGATGAAATGGAGGACCTACAGTTTAACGTGGAATCCGAACCACGGTGGAGGCCTGGCATTCCCCACATTCACAAGATGTCTTGTCAGAGGTGAAGGAAGGGTTTGGTAATCAGATAAATCTGTGCCGGGACCGAGGATTGAACCCCGGCCGCCAGCATAGAAGTCCGACACCTTACCCCTAGACCGCAAGGTCACCGACCTCACGGTTAAAGCTCAGCAACAATTGATTCATTAATATTCCCTTAGACAAGTGCAAAGAAAATATATATTTTTATTCTAATTCAAATTTGATTTGTTTGAACTTTGGTTTGCTACGGGCAGTTCCAGAAGGTAAGGTAGAAAGTCACGTAAGATCCCCCTTAAAAAATAATACATAATTAGTTTGAAAAGCGGGTGCGCCCCCAATGGTCACATCCGTCTTAACCCTGACCCTTGTAGCCAGGGGTTGGAGGTGGAGGGAGGTAAAATTGATCTTCATTAAAAAAAAAAAAAGGTTTTTTTTTGTCCGTTTTTTTTTTTTTTTCGTTCTACCACTTTCTCGTCTGAGATTCAGACATCTTCTCTGATGATAAGGTTCGAATCCTTTGAATCACGGATATCGGGGCTTGCAAATTAGGTGGTATGGGAAGTATTCATAGATGGGTTGATTGCCTCAAGAGCGGATAACACCCCTTGTGTCAAATGCATTATCATTTTAACTAGGCGTATTTAAATACTTAGCATCGCGTCTTACTAACCATCCAGGTTATAAACCTAAGTACTAATTACGCTAATGGGCTAAGAATAGGTAAGGTTGAATATATATAAAGTGAGTCCACATCTGGTGGAGGTAGAGTGGAAAACCATTTAGGGGAAAACCACCCTTAGTTCACCTGAGCGAGATTCGAACCTTGATCTCCCCGTCCTCTGCATGTTTAGCTCAACACGAAACTAGCGCGTTAGCAAGCTACGCCACCGAGGTGGGTGGGGTAATTAAAGTTATTCTTAGTGCTGAAATGACATACTCTACTTCACATGACATACTTATTGTAACTAGTGTTCGCTTAGTTTGTTACATTTGAGTAGTATTTTAATATATATAGTAAGCCCACGGCTTCTTTGGTGCGGACTGACAGCTCACAGCTGACTTCTGACAGTAAACATTTGGGTATATACATAAATTTTAACTGTCAAAAGTGACAGCTGCTAAACACACGTTTTTGCAGATCATTTGGTTCGACGTAGGGATACATAATTTGGTCTGGTAACTTTTCAAAGCCATCAGCTGTCAGTCAGCACCAAAGAAGTCATGGGGCTACTGTATATATATATATATATAGGCGTGAAAATCGCATTCTAGTCAAACATCCTGCCTGAGTAATTTGTTACGTATATTTTTCTCAAATAAAAGCATATCTCCAGCCAAATGTGAGGGACACACGTGACGTCAGTAAATCAGACGATCGTCCCGACACGAGTGAGGCCACGAGGCCGGACTGTCAGGACGAGATGACAAACTGTCTGTAGACATTCTCCCTGATTTACAAGCGCCAACATACCTCCCCCCCGCCCCTTCTCACTCATATACAATGGCGATAAGTAAAAACCAGTTTTTTTAACTAGCAAAATAATACAAACATTTTTACTTATACAAAAAAAAAATGCATTCCTGGATTTTTTTTTAGATTTATAGTTTTGTATTTTGATCCTGTATTTCGTTATGCGTTTATTTTCTTCTTTTGTCAACAACAAACGTGGTTCATATCTATAAAAAAAATATATATATTTTTAATTGAGGAAAAAATATTGTTCGAATAAAAAAAAGTACACGCACCCGAATTGGTGGTCAAACGGCTTAAGGCGTCACTCTCGCAAACAGACAAGACTGCCAGTAACGGGAATATCGGTGTTGTGTGAGTAATTTTTCGTTTCACACATGCAAATGTTGGCACATTTTCTCTCGGCTGTATCTCTCTCATCCCTACTTCATTAGTGTGAACACCCAGCACAAACGGGGAGTGACAAGGTGGACATCAAAGCAAAGCACAGTCAATTTTATTGATACAAATAAAATAAAAAAATATTGAAACTTTTATTTCTTTAAATATCTTTACGTATCTTAAATATCTTTTAAGTATCTTTTACAATTATTGAAAGCATTGTCTTAAAAAATATATAATCAACTTATAAGAAAGTATAGTTTGTACCAGGTGACCTGGTGTTCTAGCGGTAATGGGTCAGACTTCTGTGCTGGTTGCCGTGGTTCAATCCTCGGTCCCGGTACAGATTTATCTCATTACCAAACCCTTCCTTCACCTCTGACAAGACATCTTGTGAATGTGGGGAATGCCAGGCCTCCACTGTGGTTCGGATCCCACGTTAAGCTGTAGGTCTTCCATTTCATCTCACAATCACCCTATTATTACACATTAGCGTAAGTGCGTATAACCCGAACGGGTAGAAAGACGCCGTGCTAGTAATAATAATAATAATAATAATAATATCGATATAGTTATTACCTAATCATTCTTTACACGTCTGTTTTTAAACTTTACGATTATAATACTTGAGGTGTGGGGCAGGAGAAGGTAGGATTTAGAGTAAATGTGACCTTATTTTCTTGGAGGGAGAGAGGGACACATTTTTCAAAAAAAAAAACTCTAAAAGGGGTTCCAGCCCAGACCTCTCCATCGACCAGTCTAAATGAGTCAAACATTCAGGGC
>CABFVX010002255.1:15651-27486 GCA_902151425.1 Timema shepardi | reverse complement strand
ACTGTTACAGAAACGCCACTGTCCACCGAAGAGCATTGACGAAATAATAAGCACGGTTACAGAAACACCACAGTCCACCAAAGAGCATAGATGAAATAATAAGCACTGTTACAGAAACGCCACTGTCCACCGAAGAGCATTGACGAAATAATAAGCACGGTTACAGAAACACCACAGTCCACCAAAGAGCATAGATGAAATAATAAGCACGGTTACAGAAACACCACAGTCCACCAAAGAGCATGGATGAAATAATAATCACTGTTACAGAAACACCACAGTCCACCAAAGAGCATAGGTGAAATAATAAGCACTGTTACAGAAACACCACAGTCCACCATAGAGCATGGATGAAATAATAAGCACTGTTACAGAAACACCACAGTTCACCAAACAGCATAGATGGAATAGTAGGCACTGTTACAGAAACACCACAGTCCACCAAAGATCATAGACGAAATAATAAGCACTGTTACAGAAACACCACAGTCCAGAAAGAGCATAGACGAAATAATAAGCACTGTTACAGAAACACCACAGACCACCAAAGAGCATAGATGAAATAATAAGCACTGTTACAGAAACACCACAGTCCACCAAAGAGCATATATGGAATAGTAAGCACTGTTACAGAAACACCACAGACCACCAAAGAGCATAGATGAAATAATAAGCACTGTTACAGAAACACCACAGTCCACCAAAGAGCATAGATGTAATAATAAGCACTGCTACAGAAACACCACAGTCCACCAAAGATCATAGACGAAATAATAAGCACTGTTACAGAAACACCACTGTCCACCAAAGAGCATAGATGAAATAATAAGCACTGCTACAGAAACACCACAGTCCACCAAAGAGCATAGACGAAATAATAAGCACTGTTAAAGAAACACCACAGTCCACCAAAGAGCATAGATGAAATAATAAGCACTGCTACAGAAACACTACAGTCCACCAAAGAGCATAGACGAAATAATAAGCACTGTTACAGAAACACCACTGTCTACCAAAGAGCATAGATGAAATAATAAGCACTGTTACAGAAACACCACTGTCCACCAAAGAGCATAGATGAAATAATAAGCACTGCTACAGAAACACCACTGTCCACCAAAGAGCATAGTCGAAATAATAAGCACTGTTACAGAAACACCACAATCCACCAAAGAACATAGATGAAATAATAAACACTGCTACAGAAACACCACAGTCCACCAAAGAACATAGATGGAATAATAAGCACTGTTACAGAAACACCACAGTCCACCAAAGAACATAGATGAAATAATAATCATTGTTACAGAAACACCACAGACCACCAAAGAGCATAGATGGAATAATAAGCACTGTTACAGAAACACCACAGTCCACCAAATAATATCCAGCTCGCAATTTTATTTTCCATTTTAAGTGTATCTCTTTAACGCAAAAAGAATGCAATAGGATTGTCGACTACATCGGAACGTTTCGCGTTGAGATGTCGGGTAAGTCGCGATGGCTTCGTAGCTTCATTTACCTACCATAACAGCAGCACAAATGACACCTTGAGCTCGTGGCAGTTGGTCAGTGTCAGGGCGACGTATGAAACACAATTATAAATAGCTGCCCATGCACTTACGGGGGAATGCAGACATTTCCTTCAGTATTGTGTGAGTTTTCCCCTCTCTCGGTACATCCTGGAGATTGATTCGGAGACTTGAAGGGGATGAATCATCATTTGTTGCGTCAAAAACATCTTCAACACGAGTTTCCTTGATACAAAAATTAAACAAAGTCCCTAATCACTTATTCATATTAAAATTTAAATCCAATAAAACGCGTATTCAAGGACCAGACTCATTTCCAAAAAATGGCTTTTTGAACTGAGGGTTCTAAAAAGTGAAAACTTGCTTCCTAGAAATGAGTTTGTGAAGCTACTACTACACGAGGTCGATTGATAAGCTGGAAGTTGGCTGACGCAATTCGATCCTATCTAACGACCGGCCTCGTGTAAACATGGCTTTGAGAAAAGAATCCTGCTTAGGACTGCACTTTTCTCGGTAGTGAGTGTCCAATCACCCTTCACTTTTACTGATGCACTTCTCGCATAAGTTATTTTTGTCCGACCTTGTTGATGCGCACTGACAATTTTTTTTTTTGCCATACACACGCGGTTTATACCGTGAAAATGGGCGCTCATTAACGAATATTAATCTCCTCAGCATATGTCCACCATAAAATATTCAGTCATGAAAAAGTGCTTAGAAAACTAAAATGACAAATTCCTGAAGAACCCCTCACGGCCCGGTACAATTGATTCCGCAGAAACACTCGACTAGTCTACTGCGAGATTAGCGCATTAGACCGTGCGACCACCGAAACTGGTAAGAAATGTTCATTGTACGTTAAATCACTTCATTAATGACGTGAAATGTAAAATATATTACATTAAAAAGAGTTTTACAAGGACAAAGTTTTTTTTCAGGCAGTGGGGGGGTGGGGGGAGCGGGTTTGGGGGACACTGAGGAAGTAGCAAATAAACAAGATTTATATTTTACGTTTAATATTCTTAGAAGAATAAAATAAAAGGATCATAAAAATTCCAATCTACACTTAAAAACTTCAAATTTCCCATATTATTTATACGTTTGACTTTTTTTACTACACATAATTATACATTCAGTAGCTCCATGGCTTCTTTGGTGCTGTCTTACAGCTGACGGCTTTGAAAAGTTACCAGATCCAATTATGTATCCTTACTCCGAACCATATGATCTGCAAAAACATGTGTTTAGCAGCTGTCACTTCTGACCGTCAAAATTTAGGTATGTACCTAAATGTTTCCTGTCAGAAGTCAGCTGTGAGCTGTCAGTCAGCACCAAATAAGCCATGGGGCTATTGTACATACCTATCTATACCTTCTCCTTTTTAGGGAACGTTATAGTTAAATTATATTATATACCAAAGTATAAGTTAAGGACTACATTTAACACATGAATAAACAATCTAACTTAACTTAGAACTTCAACACTGGACATTATACACTCAAGTCCCAGCAAAAGGAATACTATTATTCGGGTTACAACCTTAGACAAGTGTACCATCAAGTTAGATCGTTGTGTGGTAGGTGACCTGGCGGTCTAGGGGTAAGGTGTCAGATTTCTATGCTGGCGGCCGGGGTTCAATCCCAGGTCCCGGCATAAATTCATCTGATTACCAAACCCTTCCTTCACCTCTGACAAGACAATTTGTGAATGTGTGGAATGCCAGGCCTCCATCGTGGTTCGGATCTCACGTTAAACTGTAGGTCCTCCATTTCATTCTCGCAACCACCCTACCATTACACATTAGCGTAAGTGCGTATAACCCGAACGGGTAGTAAGACGCGGTGCTAATAATAATAATAGATCGTTGTGTATCAGTCATTGGTTCCCCATACCACTCAGCCATGTGGACGATGTAAGTACTCTTGAAATGACACAGGAATGTACTAGTAAGCTGCCCCCTCCCCCCACCACCACAAACCACAAAGTATCCATTTAACCACTCACATACACAATAACACAATTAGCGAATGTGTGTGCATTTACTCTAAATAACAAGTTGTATGATGAATGAGAGGCAATAGTTTATTGTACAGTCTCGTCAAATGTTGTTTGTCTTTGAACTAAAATAGCTCCGGTACACTGGAGGTGAACCAACAACCTTTAGCATTATACATCAATGCTCTTACTAGTAAACACAAACCTACCTGAATATCTCGGTGGTAAAGTATTGGTGTGTTAAACTAATAGTCCCTGGTTCGATTTCTGTTCCAAGCTGTTATTATTCAACACATATTGGAATGTATATTTACCAGGTTCTAAGAAAAGTTCTCGCTTTAAACAAATTAAACAAAAAAAAACATTTTGGACATTCATTTACGAGAAACAAACTGGTAGAGGGGGGTGTAATAGGGAGGGGTGGACCCCTCTACAATGTGAAATAACAAATGTGCGAATCACAATCTAATGGACATCAGGGTGTTTTTTTTTGTATTTTTAATTTTACTAAACACATTTGTCAAGGTGAAATATTGCCGGAGGCGCTGCAAGTATTTGTTTCTTTTTAACAGTCCCTTTTGTTTTAGTAAAATGTAAAATACTAAATGATGGATTAGTACAAGATTTTTTAAAAAACGTAGTTCACTAGAACTTTGTTGATCCAAACTAGCAAAAATTCGGATTAAATGGCAGAAAACAGGGATACAGTATTTTCACATATTTTAAATTACAGATGAATTAGTTTGGTCAAATTTTCATTTATTTAACTGATGTGATATGTACTGTAGTTATTTTTAGTTACGGGAAAACACAGTGTGTTGACTAAAAAAAATGTAAATATTAACATTTATTATAAGATATCAATGTTTCTCACAACTATCTTTTGGTGACCTGGTGGTCTATGGGTAAGGTGTCGGACTTCTGTGCCGGAGGCCGGGGTTCAATCCTCGGTCCCTGCAAAGATTTATCTGATTTCCAAACCCTTCCTTCACCTCTGACAAGACATCTTGTGAATGTGTGGGAATGCCAGGCCTCCACCGTGGTTCGGATCCCACGTTAAACTGTAGGTCCTTCATTTCATCTCACAATCACCCTACCATTACACATTAGCGTAAGTGCGTATAACCCGAACGGGTAGTAAGACGCGGTGCTAATAATAATATTAATAACTATCTTTTAACTTGGAGCTTATTAACCAATATAATATAATTCATCTGACTAAATTACCTACCCCCACCCCCACTCCCATTTTCCAAAGTGTGTTCGGATTATCAGGAATTTTGGACTATCGGGGGTTAGGTCTAACTGGGTTTTACTGTATAACTATTGGTTGTTTGATTTTAAAAAATAAGCGCAGGCAGCTCAAGGCTTACTTTTATGCAACCAACTCCTTGTAAGTTTTTTTCATCCTGTGATTATTTAACATAAACGACTGCATTTGTCAATACAGTAGGATTTAGGTTAAGCCTTTTTTAAGCATGATTTTTTTCTAATCAACATTGATAACAGTTTTACATATTATTATTATTATTATATCAACAGTGATAGCTGCATATAACATGAATTAACGTTTGAATACGTGAGAGTAGATCCAGTAAATTATCTAACCACCCCATGAGAAAAGACGGTAGCTATTTATTTTCCCTTTGCCATCATGTTCCTATTATATCTGTCACTGAGTAAACTCACTGGTTCCTGTTAACACGTTGCATTATTATGTATGTGATTGAATTGTATATTTTTAACAAATAATTTGATATGTGCTCTAAGGCGTTTGGATCGCAATAAAACTAATATCTAATAACAGTCAAGTCGGGGCTCAAATCCCGAACGGGCTTACTGAGATTATTTTTCACCGTGTCCTATTCTCCGTCTGGGCTATACGCATCTATATTAATTACACCAGTATTTTAAAGATGAGAAATGTTGGAATTAGAGGAAGTATACCAGAATTTGTTTGGGAGAAGAGTGGAAAACTATTTAGGAAAAATTAACCTCTTCAGTACATCTAACCGGGATTCGAATCCCAATCTCTAAATCGTCAAAAACCTAGTATATTGCGAGATTTACACCTTAGAACAAGCATCCATTGAAGTGGATGCTTACACCTCAAACAGGTATAAGACAGGGTGGAAAGAATGGCCTCAAACCGAGCGTCTTTCATCTAAACATCTACAAAATATTTGTCTTCAAATTGTGGTTGCTATTTTGTAATATCCAGGACTTGAAATCTCTTCCCCAATATGTGCCCTTAACCGTAATTTGCGTTAATTACAATCAAGTTTTTTTTAAAAAAAAACCTAAGTTATTTGTAAACTTTATTATTTGTAATTGTTCCGAAAACTAAACTAAAATTGTGACTTGTTAAGCATGTTTTAAGGGTCATGTTTCAAAGATTCAATCTTTCAATTAATTTATTAGAAAACTATTTAACAAACAAAGTGAAAAAACTACCAACTTTTTTAGTCCATGTAAAAATAAATTAAAGTTGGAATTTTAACAAATGTTACTAAAAATACTTATTAATTACGTTATTTCTTATATGAAGCTTGGTGAAATTTCTGAATCCAACCTCTTTATTTTAAATACATTTTTCGGGCGTCCATTACAATCGGATACATTGTAATTCTATACTACACTTGTAGTGAGCTCCGAATCCCATGCATCTACCCTTATCTACCTATTTTTTTTTTTTTACCTAACCGCGAAATCCTAGGAATCAAATTATAAAAGAAATGTCCTTCTGATAGTTTAAACGATCCTGACCACAATAAAGGCCTAGAAAAAAATATTATATTTTCCCTAAGTGTTTCGATTCAAAACTAAAATTAAACTATTCGGTCGTAGGAAACACTTTTAGCGGTCGACCGTTTGAGGGTGTTAGGGTGTGTGTGTGTGTGTGTGTGTGTGTAAGGGGTGGATTAGAACTCTCTGACGCCAAGCCAAGTTCTCTCTCACGTTCCCATCATGCATCACGTGACCTCTACCCCTAACATAACACCCCTACAACCCCCCTTCTCCCCCCACCACAAACCCACCCAGGCAGGGACATGAAAGTTTAATTCAGACCCCACCAAAACCCCCGACCACCCCCCACCCCCTTCTAGACATCCTACCCGCCTAACAAAAGGTTCGTGGCGTAACTTTTTCTTGCAGAGGAAAAATAAAGGCTGTGTGTGAGTGTGTAAGGGTTTTTTGTTTTGTTTTTCATTTGTTCGTGCGTGTGTGTGTGAGTCCGTGGTCATGTGGATGTGTGTGTGTTGGTTTTCACAGTTTTGTACGTTATCTTTATTTTTTTAAGGTCACCCGCAACAATTCATTACCCTTTAAAACCACCAAAAGAAAATAAATAGTAAAAAAAGGGCCCTAAAAGAGGAATTAAGATGGGCACTAAAGGTCCTGGTTGATGTTAAACGATTGTAATGAATAAACTAATCGATGTGCACTGATGTTAATATCTCCAGTGAATGATTACTTTCCACCCGCTTCGGTGGCTGCATGGTCTAAGGCGTCACTCTTGCAATAGACTATACTTATACTACCGATGATACGAAGATCGGGGCTAGAACCCCGGTAGTCACAGAATGCTAGGCTAAGCTATGATGTGTCTGTGCTAAGACTTTGTCAATTTGGTTTCACACTCGTTGCTAAGCCATGCTGTGCTGTGCTGTGCTGTGCTAAGACTTTGTCAATTTGGTTTCACACTCATTGCTAAGTTAAGCAATGACCCCTCTTTTCCTTACCATATTCAATCTGGTTTCTTTCTGATCTGCTCCAATGAAGTTTACAGTAGCCCCATGGCTTCTTTGGTGCTGACTGACTGCTCACAGCTCACAGCTGACAGTCAACATTTAGGTATTATACCTAAATTTTGACTGTCAAAAGTGACAGATGCTTAAACACACGTTTTTGAAGATCATCTGGTTCGGCGTAGGGATACGTAATTCGGTCTGGTGACTTTTTAAAGCTGTCAGTCAGCACCGAGGAAGCCATGGGGCTACTTTAGCTATGATGGCGTTCTCAAAAATGTATTGAGTTCAGGTGATAGTACCGAGGAATTAAATATGCTGCTGTTAGCAGTTGTTTTGGAAGAGGAAGAAAATTTAGGAGGTGGAGGTTTGACTTTTTCAACTAACGCTTTCATTTTAATATGAAACGTTTATTAAATATAAAACCTAAATAAAATATTAGTTAAATACACGTGAAACATAACTAAAAACCAATCTTAAACACTTATTTGGTTATTTTCACTAGACCAGCGCTAAGTTTTTTTTTCAGCATGGAGACCAAGCTGCGTTATGCGCATGCGCAACATAAGATGGCTCAAAAGATGGGCGATGGAAAAATTGCCCGGCCAGCATTCGAAAAAAAAAACAGCGTGGCTTAGGGAGACGTAGCTTATATTTCTGTATGAACCAACACATATAAATATATGGTCCGCTATTTTTCTAAAGAGTTAGCAGAGCAAATATTCGCTTAGCTTATCGTTCTGTGTGAATAGGCCGTAAAGGGTGATTTTTACCCCAAAAAATCAGCCTTTGCTTCTCACAAGTTCATGTACACAGTACCTAAATCATACCTCCCTCATTCCTATCTCATTAGTGTAATTAGTACATATGCGTGTAACATGAACAGGTAGTAAGCCATGGTGATAACATAAATAAATAAATTATTACCTCCTTGAAGAAACCACATCTCTTTCTTAAAGATACATTCACTCCCCATGACAATAATGACAACTGCTGGGTATAGGGTCCTTGTTGGTGGAGTTGAGGTGGCATACTTTTGTCTCTGAGTATAGAGTCCTTGATAGTGGAGTTGAGGTGGCACCCTTTGTCTCTGAGTATAGAGTCCTTGATAGTGGAGTTGAGGTAGCACCCTTTGTCTCTGAGTATAGAGTCCTTGATAGTGGAGTTGAGGTTGCACCCTTTGTCTCCGAGTATAGAGTCCTTGATAGTGGAGTTGAGGTGGCATCCTTTGTCTCTGACAAATAAAAGGTAACATAGAATAAGAAAGTCTCCACCAAGCAGACATGTGACGTATTCCGGTGTTATTGGCATTAAGACATTGACCAATGAATGTTCTCGGTGTGCAAAATCACCAAACTAAAACTCTCCGTCACTCCGGAGCTAAAGTAAAAAAATAACTGATTATAAAATATAGATATATCCATAAATTTCATTTTAAAATGTGCTCAATTTAACCTAATCAGTCATGTCTATTATTTTAACTATAAGGATAAGAATGACGACGGTAAGATTTATAACAAGTGTACAAACTTTTTCATGTAAGGGGAGTAAGAAAAAAAAAATAGAAAAATAAACTCACTACACCAAGCTGGTATTTGAACCCCAACCCTCCCATAACCAGAAAGCCAGACCACACGTGTGTTCGCAAGCTCAAATAATTAAAGAAAGATGAATGCGAGATAATCTAATCAGAGAATAAATTACAGGAAAAAAATGAGTCAAAGAAGTTAATATACAAAAAAAAAGCAACATACGAGTATAAAGGTAAAAATGGTAAAAATAAAATTCTAACAATAAAAGTAATAAATGAATGCACTGGAATAAAACAAAGGAAATATAAATACAACGAATATTATATACATACATAGAAGGTCAGATTAAAAGAGACTTCTTGAAAGGACAAACGCACAGAAAGGAAGGGCGATATAAGAAAACCAGTTAAGGGCACAGACAGTTTGGGGGGGAAATATTCTCAATCCGTGATATTTCTTATGGGAATGACAATTCTAAATCTAAAGTTTAAAACAAATCTAAAATAATCCTCTAATAATCTCAGAATGTTATGTCGTAACGTTGTTAGAAAAAAAAATTATTTGTCTTGTGTTTCTAAACATTTACTTTGATCTCAAAACTGATACATTTTGAGTGAAACTTTCTTGAAAATGAGCAAATGTCATCCACAACTTAAATGTCAATACTTTTAATCATACAAGGACACGTGGATAACTTTCGCCTACATTTTGGTGTGAATCGTGTTTTGAAATAACAATCAACTGCCTGAATAACACGTTATTTCTGGAGGTCAGCCATGCATCTCAGCGCACTGGTAGTAGGCCCTTTTAAGATAACCCAGGAGCAGAAATTAAAGTTAAAGGACAGTTAAAACTAGAAACCCGCTTAAAAAGACCCGACACCCGAAAGGATGTGGTGCGTTGAAAAGGGCCCCGCGGAGTGAGATAAAGGAGACCCGTTACGTAGTTATGTTTATACCGCCCACGACGCAATCTCGTCGCAGGAAGGACGGCTGACCGCTCCGCTGCTTGGAATTGTCCACCAGGCTCTCACAGCTCACTCCTGGTGAGACCGGATATGACGTCATTCTGCCCGACACACCGGCCGCTGACTTAACGAATGTTCCTTCTCCGTTATGAGGATAACACTATTTAACTAACAACCACCACCACCACCCCTTTTTTATTTTATTAGGTTTCACGTTTTTCCTGTATAAATTAAACAAACTCTCATGTGTTTTATGCCACAATATGTGACGTCTTTGTTCACACACACACACACATGTCTACATTTATAAATATGTATTAGATTGTTTGTTTATATGAAACCTTCTATATCCAACTTTATGTACATGAACCATATTTGGAATTGGTATAGGACTACTGCGTTTATACGAAAACACGAACATTTTGTAATATAAGCCTGCTTCGGTGGCCACGTGGTCAAATGGGGCTACTCTCACAGTGAACTATACTGCCAATGATGGGGAAATATAGGTTCTAGTCTTGGTCGCGTGTACTATGGGTTGGTTTTCTTAAATAGTTCTACCCTCTCTCTCTCCACAAAAATCCTGTTACATTTCCTCTATATTCAACTATATCTGTCTCGAACACATTAGTTTAACTCAATACATATCATGCGTATGGTTCTAACGGTTCAAGGATGTCCTGGAATTTAATAACAACTTTTTGGGCCAGTTTCATAGTCAAATTTAGTACGCCTCAAGTGCGACGCTACACTAAGTACATGACGACACCTACCTAAACTCGAATGGAATGGGCCGGTCTCGCATAGGAAACTGGGCCATTCCATTCTGGTTTAGGTAGGTGTCGTCTTGTACTTAGTGTAGCGCCGCACTTGAGGCGTACTAAATTTGACTATGAAACTGGCGTTTTATCTTAATTTAAGAATGATAAAATAATACAGACTTAGATAATGCTTGATAATACAGATAAATATAATGCAAAAAGTTGAATATAAGAAGTGATAGTTAATGCGTCATAGCATTATTTTCAATTAAAGTCAAAGCATTAAATAAAACATACAATGATACATACAATGATGATGTGTACATTATTTTTATTACTCTTCCGACTTGCGGCTTACTGTTAAATATTTAACCATTCATATAACAACACGTCAGTGTTTACCTTTTTACTCATATCATTGTATGTTTTATTTAATGCTTTGACTTTAATTGAAAATAATGTTATGACGCATTAACTATCACTTCTTATATTCAATTTTTTGCATTCTATTTATCTGTATTATCAAGCATTATCTAAGTCTGTATTATTTTATCATATCTTACACTCCTTACGAAAGAGTAGTTTAGAATGTTTTCTAAAATGTTGTTCATTTAAGAAGTTTCTCATCTAATGCCGCTATACTCATGACAGATATTCAACAACTGTTGATATCACCACACGAAGGAAACTAAACTGTATGTTTCTATTGGAACAGTAGTTGATTTATTTAGGACAAAAATTGTTTTGCCATAAAAAAAATCCCACCTCAAAGAGTACCTTTTATCTGAAGAAATAAACACAAAAATTGATTTTCTCTAAAATGGCGCAAATATATGTTAATTAAATTTAACTCTGTATATATAGTATGACGTAATGTAATATTACGTAAGTAAAACCAGTCAAAGGTGACAAAAATGGCATCAAATTTCAAAATAATTAATCACACGCATAATGCTTTAATTCCTAAACTATTTGGAGAGATTTTTTATCATATTTGATATTTATATGTACGGTGGGTGACCTGGTGGTCTAGGGGGTAAGGTGTCAGACTTCTGTGCTGGCGGCCGGGGTTCAATCCTCGGTCCTGGCACAGATTTATCTGATTACCAAACCCTTCCTTCACCTCTGACAGGACATCTTGTGAATGTGGGGAATGCCAGGCCTCCACCGTGGTTCGGATTCCACGTTAAACTGTAGGTCCTCCATTTCATCTCACAATCACCCTACCATTACACATTAGCGTAAGTGCGTATAACCCGAACGGGTAGTAAGACGCGGTGCTAATAATAATAATAATAA
>CABFVX010002254.1:91276-121889 GCA_902151425.1 Timema shepardi | reverse complement strand
TGACTGGTCGGTTTTGTCGGGAACACTATCGATACTATTATCAATAGCCATCTAGGATGGGGCATGATGGGAAGCAGATGATTTATGGCGTCACACCACAGGGTAGCCAACCTATATGGAAATACATTACAATTTTATGTGAAATTGTATTCTAAATTTTTAGGCCAAATGACTTTAAGCCTACTGCTACATCCCCTTTCTTTCCTTCTTTCATCTGTTTTCTACAGTAGAATTAGTCACACACACATTTAAACACAAATTGAGTAATGTTTCGGCATTGTTGCCTTTACTAAACAAAAAAGAGCGGAGAGAAAAGACACTTAACTACTCCATTTTAAATTCAAAATAAAACTGTTAGAAATTTGGAAAGTAAAGGCAACAATGCCGAAATATTATTAGAGTTTAAATGTGTGTAGAAGACATGAAAGGAAAAGAACTTCCCTTTGTGCATTAGATTCTTCACACATTTTCCCTCTTTCCGTAGGTTTCTTCTTCCTTAATTAAATTTGCACTTATTAGTTTATTTTTTCTTTATTTATATCAATTGTCATTATTATAAAAACACATTATCAAAGGAAATTGTTGTCAAATAAATATTAATAAGACATTGCAAAGGTAATTGTTGAAATATTGTTGTTTTTTGTATTAGGTTTAGATTTATTTTTTATCTACAAATTATGTTTCTTGGTGTGTTGACTTGAAGTTGAAGTTTTTCATCCATGAATTAATACATTTGTTTGTATATTTAGGTAAAAGAAATGTATGCTCTATATCTGATTCTTTATTTATATCCATTTTCATTATTATAAAAACAAAGAGGAAATTGTTGTCAAATAAATATTAAAAATACATTGCAAAGTTAATTGTTGACATATTTATATTTTTGTTTTAGGTTTAGATTTATTTTTTATCCACAAATTATGTTTCTTGGGGTGTTGACTTGAAGTTTTAAGTTTTTCATTTTTGAATTAATACATTTGTTTATATATTTAGTTAAGAGAAATTTATTTTCTATATATGGTTGGTGTAATATAACATATACTATCTTCAAAATATAGTTTAGTGAACCTTTATTGAATAGACTTCAATCTAAATTGTTTTGTTTATGAATGGTGATATCACAATTTCTGTTTTTCTTAATTTTGATTCATGAGCTTGGATTTTTAATTTAATGATTCTGATTTATCAATTTCAATGGTATTTTCATGCATGAAATCTTACTTTTAAACATGTTATTTATTTATAGATCATTTTATAGTGTATTTGCAAAAAAACAAAACAAAAAAAAAGTGTACCCTAAATAGTAAAAAAAATCAACCTAAAAGAGCCGTATTGGATTTATCAAGATCACGGTGAGTAGTTCATTTTTGAATCTTGCAGTTTTTTTTCAACCCACCCCAACTTTCATTTCCTGGGATTTGAAAGTTAAGAACCATCTAATTAAATTAATTATACTATGATTGATTCTTTATTATTTATGTAATATAATCTCTTAGTAGGGATAAGTTACGTTGATCAAACTGAAGTGAGTGTAGTTTGGGGTATTAAGTGATGGACTACTACAAGATCTGGTCTAGATGACATTAGCATATGCGAGAGTGATGTGTTGGGTGTACAAGACAACATGTGCATAGGGACATAACACTTTCTATCTTGGTAATAATCAAGGATATTGTAGTACCAAATTTGTGAAGTAGTACCTGCACTCTTAGAGGTGGGTCGAACTTGGTGGCTCCCTCATCTATTGTCACTTTGTAGTTCTGGCTAAGGAACTGGGGTGGATTGTCGTTTGCGTCTATCACCTGGATCATGAGTGGGACCACTGTTGAATGCCCCTTGCCATTATCATCCATGGCCTAAAATACAAAAATAATATTCTCTAGCAGCAACAAAACGACAATTTATAAACTTGCCCACCAATGGCCTAAAATATACAAGTTTCTTAATTATCATGATAACCACATTTTACTACCCAACTAGGTTATATACTTATGTATTAACAACGCTAATGGGCTAGGCATGGAGAAGGTTGTAAGTTTTATAGGCCTACTGACATAAATAGGTCATTAGGCCGATGAGGAAGGTTGAATTTATATGAAGTGTATCCGTATTTGTGTATAGAGAGAAAAAAAGAGTTTGGGAAACCATTTAAGGAAAACCACCCTCAGAACACACAACCAAAATCGAACCACAATCTCCCCAACATTGGCAGCCTAGTATATTGTGAGAATTGTGCCTTAGACCATGCAGCCACCAAAGCAGGTAATATTAAAGTAATATTGTACTGTACGAGAGGATCAACCATAGAATAAGCATCTATATTTTCATTGATGATCTAAATTACACAAATAATATCCTTTAGCAAAAACAATCGCGTGATTTTTAATTTCGAATCTATTTTTGGTTTATAAAGGAAATATTGCCAACAAAAGTTCATAATGTGACATCTTCTTCCTTTCTCCTGTCTTATGTAGTAGAAAAAGTTACACACACATGTTGAAACACAAATAAAGTTTATTTCATAGGAGTGTGTAAAGTCCAGTTTTTCAATTCCAAGCGAAGTTGGATCAAATAATATGAGATATCACTGAAACCAAATCAAAGTCAAAGTTTGAATATTAAAAAAAAGTTTTACATTGGATAAAAATATTATACTTTTCATAACTATGTAAATTTAGGTTATAAATATAATTTACAAAATGCCATATTTCAAACATTATTAATATATTTTGTCTTGAAATGAAAAATTAAGTTATCACAAAATGTAATGTAGCCTATATTTTATTTAAGATTTTTTTATACTGACACTAATTTGTGGTAGAAATAGAAGCAAAATATTTTAAAAATTTACATAAATATGTGTTTTATCTTTAAATGTCTTTTTTGGCAAGGATTTTTATTTGTCAAATCTAGAATTGTACTCTCAAATCAAAATCAAAGCAAAGACAAAGTTTTTGAAACTTCGCACAACCTTTATATTTCAGATTTATAATTATTTTTGATTGATAAAGGCAATGAGGCTGGGATATATAAACTGTGTGGGTGTGGGTGTGGATGCACTTATGCTGACTAAGAAGCTCATTCAAATGACAACAGTTCCTAAATGCATAGGGGTTAACATGCAGAGAGTGAACTGTAGTCATTCGAATGAGCTTCATAGTTTCGGACCTTACTCTAATACAGAAGACAGTGATTTGGATTCTGACAAAATTGTTTTCTCTTTCTATCGATGGATTTTATTAACTTATTAGTTTATTTCTACCCTTATTTCTTTTATCAATTTCTGTATTGTAAAAAGACCTATTCAGCCTTTATTATGTGTCAATTGTAAATGTTGAACTAACCTTATAGTTGAGATAGTAGATAGGTTTGGTCTCAAAGTCGAGACAGTTTCCTGTTCCTGGTGTTGGGCAAACTGCAACTGTTATCACTCCAGTCTTATTGTTCACTTTAAAACTACAAAAATAAAAGAACAATACGAGAAAAGATAAATGAAGTATATAGGCATATTAGACTGTTTGTAAAATATCAACTATAATATAATGAGATAGTGTGAACACATAAAGAGGATGGAATGGAAGAGGATTCCAAGAAGATTAATGAATATGAAGAATGGAGGGAGGAGACCGCAATGGAGACCAAGGAAGAGATGGGAGAAACAGATAGCAGCAAGTGTGCAAGTGAGAGGAGGAGGAGAGTGGGAGAGTGGAAGAAAGTACAGGAGAAAGACTGGTGGAAGGACAGAGGGAGACAGAGGCATTTTACTAAACAGACCCAGACTCAGGCCGGGAATAGTTCATGATGATGGTGATGATTTACTTATATAGTAAATTTTATGCTCGTTATTCTAGGTTTGGCACCCCTTTTAGGATCTGGCTGCCAATAAAAATCCTTGTTTAGAATAATTAGTAATTGCAGTAACAGTTAATATTACCGGTAAATTACCAAACTGAATTCTGTAATAACAGAATCAGAACAAATAGAATATATCTATAAAAATGGCTGACTAAACACGTATCTGTTTCTACGAAATATATTGTTTGTACTAATTTATTGAATGTATAACATTTAATCACATATCAATTTTAGGGTTAGTGATACATTAAAACAATCTCTCACTTTTCAGCCCCATTTCCTGATAGTTGGTAGATAATTCCATTCTCTCCAAAATCTCCACCATCCCGGTCTGTGGCAGTGATGGTGGTCACCACGGTTCCTGGTGATGCGGTCTCCGAGACAGTGGCGGTGTAGCCATCTTGATAAAACTTTGGAAAATTGTCATTAGCATCTGCAATACTGACAGTGACTGTTGCAGTAGAGGACAGGCGAGGGTCTGTGCTTAGTTCTTCAGCAATAACCTGACATCAAAAATACATAATTAGATAGAAAGTGTAGTCAGAAATATGTTCCTTTCAAATAAATTGGCACTCTTAATTTATATATACTAGAAAGAGGAGAGTGTAAAATTCGAATAATATGAAATGTTACTGAAGCTAAATGTGTTAAAAAATGTTTGATGTTGGTAAATAGTATCATGATTTATAGTTAGTGCTGGATTAACACAGTGGCAAAAGTAGCACATGCTATGGACTCCACGCTTCACAGGGCCCCGCGTTTTCAAAGAACCTCAATGGAAAGAAAAAAGATGCTTTTAAGTTGTCTGGTGAAAATTGAATCCCAGCATTTTCAGACAATCTGACAATGCCGTTGTTTACATGTAGAGAGAACGAACTACAATATTTTGGGATCTGTGTTTGTGTTAACTCCTAGCTGTGTCGTGTGCAGGTGTTGTGTCCTCATTGGTTTAAAGACAAGAAGACTACAAGTATGAGTTAGACTGTAAGGTTTAAATTGACATTGGATGAGGAAAAACAAATAGTTAATACAATATGTCTTTTATAATAGATTGAGCAGTAGTTTTCAACCCGGGGTCCAGAAGCTTTTTAGGAAGTGCATGAGCATAGAAAAGTTAGGGAATAACGTTAAAAATCATATAAAAAAGAAGATTTTTTTAAACCACTTTTTCAAAGTACATACAATAATATTTTTTTTCCGTATTGACAACATTGACAACCAGCTGTAGTAAATTTGGTGGCCAGCCAAAAGTGTGTATGCACATTATTATTTTCAAGTTTGCAAGACTTGGATCAACCCACCAATTCTCCACTCTATCCTCCTCCCCAAGAGGAGGTTCCCAGTTCTCTCTACCCTCCCTTCAAGAAAGATAGTTCCCAGTTCTCTCTACCCTTCCCTCAAGAGAGATGGTTCCCAGTTCTCTCTACCCTCCCCTCAAGAGAGAGGTTCCTCGTTCTCCACTCTACCCTCTCCTCAAGACAGAGGTTCCCAGTTCTCTCTAACCTCCCGTCAAGACAGAGGTTCCCAGTTCTCTCTACCCTCCCCTCAAGAGAGAGGTTCCTCGTTCTCCACTCTACCCTCTCCTCAAGACAAAGGTTCCCAGGTCTCTCTAACCTCCCGTCAAGACAGAGGTTCCCAGTTCTCTCTACCCTCTCCTCAAGACAGAGGTTCCCAGTTCTCTCTACTCTTCCCTCAAGAGAGATGGTTCTCAGTTCTCTCTACCCTCTCTTCAAGACAGAATGATGGTTCCCAGGTCTCTCTAACCTCCCGTCAAGACAGAGGTTCCCAGTTCTCTCTACCCTCCCCTCAAGACAGAGGTTCCCAGTTTTCTCTACCCTCCCCTCAAGAGAGAGGTTCCCAGTTCTCTCTACCCTTCCCTCAAGACAGAGGTTCCCAGTTCTCTCTACCCTCCCCTCAAGAGAGAGGTTCCCAGTTCTCTCTACCCTCCCCTCAAGACAGAGGTTCCCAGTTCTCTCTACCCTCCCCTCAAGAGAGAGGTTCTCAGTTCTCTCTACCCTCCCCTCAAGAGAGAGGTTCCCAGTTCTCTCTACTCTTCCCTCAAGAGAGATGGTTCCCAGGTCTCTCTAACCTCCCGTCAAGACAGAGGTTCCCAGTTCCTCAAGACAGAGGTTCCCAGTTCTCTCTACCCTCCCTTCAAGACAGAGGTACCCAGTTCTCTCTACTCTTCCCTCAAGACAGAAGTTCTCAGTTCTCTCTACCCTCCCCTCAAGACAGAGGTTCCCAGTTCTCCTCTCTACCCTCTCCTCAAGAAAGATGGTTCCCAGTTCTCTCTATTCTCCCCTCAATACAGAAGTTCCTAGTTCTCCACTCTACCCTCCCCTCAAGAGAGAGGTTCCTCGCTCTCCACTCTACCCTCTCCTCAAGACAAAGGTTCCCAGGTCTCTCTAACCTCCCGTCAAGACAGAGGTTCCAAGTTCTCTCTACCCTCTCTTCAAGACAGAAGTTCCCAGTTCTCCTCACTACCCTTACCTCAAGACAGAGGTTCCTCGTTCTCCACTCTACCCTCTCCTCAAGACAGAGGTTCCCAGTTTTCTCTACCCTCTCTTCAAGACAGAAGTTCCCAGTTCTCCTCTCTACCCTTCCCTCAAGACAGAAGTTCCTAGCTCTCCACTCTACCCTCCCCTCAAGAGAGAGGTTCCCAGTTCTCTCTACCCTACCCTCAATAAACTGGTTCCCAGTTCTCTCTCCTCTCTCCTCAAGACAGAGGTTCTCAGTTCTCTCTACCCTCTCCTCAAGACAGAGGTTCCCAGTTCTCCTCTCTACCCTCAAGACAGATGGTTCTCAGTTCTCTCTACCCTCCCCTCAAGACAGAAGTTCCTAGCTCTCCACTCTACCTTCCCCCCAAGACAGAGGTTCCCAGGTCTCCTTTCTACCCTCCCTTCAAGACAAAGGTTCCCAGTTTTTTAGACCAAAGAAGACCTTGCACCAGAAAAAATACATAACATTTTCACACTAATATTATGAACATTCAAAAACATCTAGGGATGGGCCCTCAAATCCTTAAGGACATTAGACAATCCTAGAAAATATCAGTTTCAAGACTCAAATCTTTAACTAATATGTTTTTTTTAATCTTTCAAGTGAAATTTGTTTTAGAGCTCTAATACGGTTTCTTAATGTTTTTATTATAATTTTAGAATGAACTCAACAGCCTGCCCCTAGACCAGTAATTTAATACTTAACAGGCTGTATGAATGTTGTAATTAATGGATTGTATAAAAGAATGTTAACATTTAGTACTATTTTTATTTCCTATTATACTATTATATTTATAATTCCTCTTATGAACATGATTTTTTCCAAGATTCGGATTCAAAATTTGTAAGTAAATTGGATATTTAAAATGTTTTGTGATAAAATACATATTGTATTCAAAGTTACTCAATTCAAACAGATGGCAAAATAGTAAAAAACTCTCCAGTCTTTTTAAAATTCTTGACATTATTATAAATGTCTAAAAGGCATGATTAAACAAAATTTCATGAGACGTGTTTTTACAAACTTTTATTCAGCCCATTAAAATTATAATCAGAACATATTTTAAGACAAATTTAGCATTTTTTGTATTACAATTGATTCAAAATAAAATGAAAATAAATATATTTATTAACTTGACTACTTGTTCTTTTCAATGCAAACTATGGTAAAATTGTAAATTTAATTTTTTCTCATTCAGATTATATGTTTATGTAAGCCTACTAATTAAGAGTATGTGTTAGGGATGAGAATGGGTGAATTTAAAGGAAATATACCCACAACTGTGTGAAGGTAGAATGGAAAACCATTTGGGGAAAACCACCCTCAGTACACCTGACCAGGATTTGAGCCTCAATATCACTGTCACCGGCAGTCAGGTCTATTACGAGAGTGACGTCTTAGACCATTCAGCCACCGAAGTGGGTTTTGTGAATTTGAATGTCAATTAAAAATATAAAAACTAAACGCATACATGTTTTTTCGAGTGAGTAGGCCTGTTTAATTAAATGAGTTTATAGAAAAATTAAATGTTTAAAAAAAAATACTTTTATTCTTTCTAAGAGTTGTATATCTCATAGATTTATAGCCAGAGTTAAAAAAATGATACATTTTATAGCCATAATTGTTGTACTCATGCTACCAAACTAGACAAATTTTAACTAATTTACAATAATTTTTAATCAAAATTTAAAAATCGAGAATTTACCCAATTTTTATATCAAAAAACAACTTTTTACTAAACTAGATTCAGTGATCTCATTTTCCACCAATCGGGGTCTCAAGGTATGAATGAAATATCAGCTTAATAGAGATAAACTTACGAGGATGATGAACTTTCTTTGGTTGGGGTCCTCATAATCCAGGGAGCTGTTGGCCACTCGAATGTTGACAGATGTTGAACCAGTGGCAGTTGTAGGTTCCACCACAAACGCTCCAGATACATCTTCCAAGCGCAAAGAGAACTCAGAGTTGGAGCCCTTGTTTCATTAACATAAACCAATAACTGTATCTAGTTTCATTTTGAATAATGATAACAGGGTAGACTTGTAACAATAAAAAGTGGTAGGATAATATTGAGAAATAAACAATGTATTAAGTTTGTGTGTGCTAAAAATATGATTTTGGTAGAGACATAATGAAACATTGTTTTAAGATCGTATTATCAAATATATTTCTTATGTAGCTACAATAAAACATAAATAAGACTAGAATATAAAAAAGGAACTCGAGTGAGATCAAATCCCGCTCTCCATCTTCGGCAGTCTAGTCCAACACGAGATTAGAACATTAGACCACATGGCCACCAAAGCAGGTTTCAAATTAATTAATTCTCAGTTCAAGAAAATGCAGTATCCAGGATGGAGTGGGCTAAACATTTAACAATTGTTTTAAATTAAAACAATCTTTTGTTCAGTTTAACAGTTGTGATCAGTCTATATAAGAATTTAAAGCACAGCTTGCTTACTATTAAGCAAATTAGAATCATAGTTTCTGTTTACAAATATATTTTAAATCTAAAACCTAGTATACTTTATAATTTAGGCAGCATCTTTGAGGTTGGTATTTGTCGAGTGTGACTGTGGCTGTGTCCCTGCGATGAGGACCAATAGGAGTCAACATAAACATGTTTATATAGCCTTCAAATGGCATGATTATTGAAAGGGAGGGAAAGTAGAGTAATGCACATGTGTGTATACAATAAGCAACATTTGAATTGTCTTTCACCTTCAGCCAATGACAGAAGAGAATAGTAAGAGAACTACTGACTACCGAATGCTTTTGTTCAATGTTGGCCAATACAGTCTCAATTTTATATCAACAATGTGACATTGGCAAAACCGGCTTAGTTCACTTAAGTACAATTGTAGATGGAATCAAGGCTGATCAAGGATCGATCTCCGATTTATGTGACTCTTGCATACAGCTTACAGGCTAAACGCATCTTCCTCACACAAAGCCACGCATTATAGCTAAGCGCCCTTTGGAGATAATACACAGTGATCTTGTAGGGCCCATTAAGCCCGAATCATATGATCAAAAGAGGTATATGCTTACCCTGATTGATGACTATAGTCACTTTACAGTCATTTACACTCTAAAGGCAAAGTCTGAAGTGTTTACCTACTTCAAACAATTTGAAGCTATGGCAACAGATCACTTTAACCTAAAGATAAGTCTTTTAGGTCAGATAATGATGGTGAATTTGTGTCGCAGGAAGTGCTAGATTATTTAAAAAAGAAAAGTATCCAATCAGAGTTTATGATCAGGCATACCAGTCAGCAGAACGGTGTCGCAGAAAGAATGGGACGTAGCATCATGGAGAAAACACGTTATTTACTCCTTCATTCTTCTCTTGATAAGTCACTCTAGACAGAGGCTGTTATGACTGCAGTCTACCTAATAAACAGATCGCCTACTAAAGCTCTTGAAAACAAACTTCCGGCAGAACTGTGGTGTGGTGTAAAGCCTGATAAGTTAAAACTGAGGGTTTTTGGCTGTGTAGCACATCTTCGATTACCTAATCAAGTTCTTAAAATTAAACTTGACAGCCGCTCGAAAAAGTGCTACTTTGTTGGTTACTACCCGTATGGGTACAGGCTGTGGTGTCCGCAGGAACGAAAAATCATATGTGGGCATGATATAATTTTCGATGAACATTTGTTCATAACCAGTGGTGTTGCTGGTTCAACACCGTCTCGAGCTATTGAGGTCATCAGTTCTACTCCAAATGAAGTTTTTACTGAGGAATTGCAGGAGGAGCCATCTTCAGGAGGAGAACCAGAGGCAGTTTCTGACGAAGAAGAGACTCCTGGTGAGAAACTTGAACCTCTGCGTAGGAGCACGAGACCTCGCACTTCACCAGCGTACCTAAATGACTATGTCACACTGGCTCTTAGTGCTAAGTCATTTATTGACATCTTGCCAGAAACCTTCGATGACATCCATAGCAGAGATGATGCCCAGCAATGAATGGCTGCAGTTGAGGAAGAGATGTACTCATTGAAGAAAAATGAGACCTGGACCCTTACTGAGCTGCCAACCAGTAAACGAGCTGCAAGTGGGTCTTCAAGATGAAGCAGGATGAAAATGGACAGCTTGACAGGTATAAGGCAAGGTTGGTGGTGAAGGGCTGTGCACAATAAGAAAGGGTTTGACTACAATGAAACGTACTCACCCGTAGCCCATTTGACCTCTGTCAGAACCCTGCTTGCAATTATAAACAAAGAAGATTTAATTGCCTTCCAGTTGGACTTGAAAAATGCATTCCTACATGGAGACCTTTCTGAAGAGGTGTATATGAAGCAGCCATCTGGCTTCGTATACTGACAGCAACCTTGTTTGTAAGTTACACAAGACCCTCTATGGATTGAAGCAGGCACCACGAGAGTGGAATGCTAAACTTGACAAATTTGTGAATTTTCTTGGATTTAAGCAGTCTGAAAACGAAAAATGTATATACTTAGACTTTAGCAACAGCATAAAAACTTACCTTTTGGTTTACGTAGATAACATAATTTTGGCGGGAAACAATCTGCAGAAGTTGAATGACATCAAAACATATCTTATGTCAGAATTCGAGATGAAGGATCATGGAGGTTTTCACAACTTTCTAGGTATAAAAATTGATAAGAAAACTGATGGTATGTACCTTAGCCAAACAGTCTACTTGAAGAAAGTTCTCAAGAAATTTGGTATGGAACAACACAAACTGGTCAAGACACCGATGGAGACAAAACCAGCTGAAATAACTACATCAGAGTGCATAATCCAAAAAAAACCGTACCATGAGCTTGTTGGTAGTTTGATGCATGTAATGCTCTACACTCGCCCTGATCTGAGCTTCTCAGTGAATTTCTACAGCAGGTATCAGAGCAATGCAACAGAAGCTCACTGGATTGGACTCAAACGAATACTACGATACATTCAAGGTACACTTGATGATGGTCTCTTCTTTCCGAAGAACTGTGATGTCACCTTACGGGCTTACATTGATGCAGACTGGGTCAATGACAGCAATGATCGTAAATCTACATCTGGGTACTTATTTCAAGTTTATGGTGCCACTGTTGGTTGGACTACACGTAAGCAGACTACAGTTGCTCTTAGCTCGACGGAGTCAGAGTTTGTCTCCCTGTCAACCGCCTCATCCGACCTACTCTGGTTGAGAAGACTGATCCAGGACCTTGGGATCACTCTAGAACCCACCAAGGTGTACGAGGACAACCAGTCCTTCATAAGATGTTTGAATAAATGGGAACATCGAAGACTAAAGCATATTTATGTAAAATACAACTTTGTTCATGATTTGTATTTAAGTGGTGTTATTGATGTGATTTATGTGGAGACAAATGAGCAATGTGCTGACATTCTGACAAAGAGTTTGGTTGGAAACAAGTTTGAGTACTTTTGTAATTATATTGGTTTAGTCAAATGCTGATTCACTAGTCTATTTGCATGTATTTAAGGGTACATGTAAGACATTTGTCTAATTTTTGTGGTTGTAGTTGAATTGAGGAGTGTTAAAATATGCAATTTTATGCAGGGATATTATTTCTAGTTTAGGTTGGTACCATTGTTAAATATGTCATTCATTTTGTATCTAATCTGTGTCCATACTTATAAACCTGTGTAACAGTTGAGTCATGTTCTTAGTTACAGCATTTACTGTTAATTCTAAAACCCGTTAATTTTTCTATAAACTTGTGTACTCTGACAGTTGATCATGGTCATTTATATTCTGTTGCTGCCTGTTTCTTGATTCAAACAAAGGTTTACACTCGGACTCTGCAGTTGCCTGTTCAAATTAGTGTCTCAACTGTTTGTAGATGAACAGAATATGGTGTTTATAAAGTTAAATTAGCTGTTATTATATATTATTGCTTATATAGAAATTAATGACTGGTGTGAGTAGGCCTGCTTAGAAGAAAAATAGAGATAGATAATTATCAATGGTTGAGACCAGGGGGTGCCTGGATTTGGTAATATTGTGATGAGCAAAGCAAGTTCCCACTTACAAAGCTGGACATCATTGCAACTATAGGGGAGGGCTCGTGTGGATCTAAAACTATAGCTTGAGTCAACATCCGAATTATTTGTTTGGGCATCAATTAGTGATGCTGCTGCTGCTTTATCATGGTAGATGTGGTTGGCATCAAAACAATCACCATTTTGTTGTGGTTGATATCAAAACACTGACCATTCATTCGTTGCCTGAGTGTTCCTGTGGTGAGGCCAATGTATTCAGAAATGCAGTGGTTGTATTGTAACTGCTATATAATATTTTCTGTGTAGCAATCATAATGGCCTTTCATGTGGTATTCCATTGGTGAATTTTGCAGGTACTGCATCTCGGTTTGTTGCAAGATTAAGGGAACAATCGAATGTGATTCTCGGCGGTACTGTTGAGAAGATTTTGTGCGAGAGGTGATGAGATTGGGATATTGTAGCCTGTGCTTAGAATTAATCTGAGTTTTTCTAGTCCTTCATAATAATGAGTAGTGGTAGGTATGTCATTGGAAGGTTGTTTCTTGATAGGCTTTTGGTTGGATAGGGCTATGTTTATTTGACAGTTGACTATATGTTTAGGGTATCCTTGGGGTGTGAAAGCCTAGAAGAGTTGTTGACATTGCTTGTTAAGGTCTTCTTACTCAGGACATAAGGGTTTGGCTCTGGTAGCTAGGCTATAGGGTAGAGAGTGTTTTACATGATGAGGATGGTTGCTTTGGAAATGGAGGTACTGTTGATGGTTGGTAGCTTTGGTGTAGACTGTAGTGTTTATGTTTCCTTCATGAAGGTTTAGTTCCAGATCCAAGAATATGGCATGGTGTTGTAAAATGTTCCAGGTGCTATGGTAGTTTGACCTGGTCAGGAACTATATTAAATTAATTTCAAAATATGTTCCAATCATGAAGATTTTGTTACTAAATCTCATCCAGGCGAGCAGTTACAAGGGTGTGGATTGCAAAAAGTTGATCTTTAGTTTGCACATGAAGAGGTTAATGTAGGAGGGGGCCATACGTGTACCCATTACCGTCCCTCAGATTTGAAGGTAATGTCTGTCCAGGAAATTGATATTGTTCTTTTCAAGTATGAGGCAAGTGAATTTTACTAGAAAAGCGGTGGATGGCGTAGAATTGGGTGGCTGTTTGTCAAGAAAATGTTCCATGTCATAAAATACTTGGGTGTGGGGTATTTTGGGGTAAAGCGAATTGACATCTATGGGGACCAAGTATGTATTGGTGCAGATTTAGTTTTTAATGTCTTGTAAGCAGTTGAGAAAGTGGTTTGTGTTCTTTATGTGTGAGGAAAGTTGTTGGACCAGGGGTTGAAGATGAGAGTCGACCAGTGCTGAAATACATTTGGTGGGGGTCTCACAGCAAACAACAATGGGGAGGTCTTCCCTTTTTGTGAATTTTGAGTAGGACATAGATTAATGGATGTGAGGAGCCCTAATGATTTGGCAGAGGCCCTGATGTGGTCCATGTACTTATAAAAAATTCTTGATGAAACTGTTGTGCTCTCTTGTAAGGTCATGGTCCAGTTTTTTGTAAGTATTTTCATCTGCAAGTTTTCGTTGTGCTTCTCTAATACAGGTGGATTTGTTAAGGTACAACAAAAGATCTACAACTAGTAACCCCCATTCTGCAGTTTAGGTACATTGAAGTTTTTAAGACCCTTAAAATAAGCTAAGGGTTTTCAACACCTGAGACTGCAACTGTAAAAACTTCAGGAACCCTTGTAGTACTACACCTGGTTCCACACTATGTTAGGACTAAGTAATTGTGACCTGACTGAGATTATAATCTAGTTAAAACTTACTAGAGCTGGTATTGACCACGTTATGGAGCCAATGATGAAATAGAACATATTTTGATCAGTTATAATTAATATATGCAAAGAGAATACAAATTTACTATGAACATAAATTTATGTGTACTTTAGTAAGCCATTTATAGAGTTTGTTAAAACAGTAATAGTCTTATTAATGAACAGGAAATTTGATCAAAATAGTTTTATTTACAAACATAAGCTGATTTTTAAACATTTTCAAGTTTTTAATCAAAAGAACCAGAAAATAATATATAAATTTAACACATTTGAGTGTATTTTTATTTTAGCTACATTACTAGACACTATAATCAAAATAATCTTCAAAATTGATAATAAGGACATTAAATATCGCCAAATGTTTGCTCCCTTCAGCCTTCCACGCCAACATTTCATCCTGTCTCCAACCTTTTTCAGAGAAATAAACAATACTGTTAATATGTATCATTAGGACATACCGTACAAACAATTCAAGATTAAATTATAACTTGTTTAATGCATAGCAATTTCAAAACAAAAAGAAACCTTTCATTATTTACTATTTGAAAATGGGGAAGGGATATTACAGTACTTTAGCATTTGAATGACTAGTATGAATTGATAGTGTGTTAAGATCTATAATAATGGTTTAAAAAAATCCATGCTACATCTTTTAAGGTTCTAATACCATTAACATGTAAAGGTGAGGCCTGATGTATAACTCACCACATCAGTATCTCTAACAATCATGTTAAGGTGAGGCAGAGGTGTTCCATTAGGAGGGTTCTCCACAATGAAAGTGCTGTACTCGCGGTTGTTGAATGTTGGAGCCTCATCATTGACATCCTTGATGGTGACAGTTGCATCGGCTGTCGTAACAGTCAACGCATCATTCCCTGGTACTCCATCAACTAACTCTCTGGCCTGAAAACACCATTTGTGATGGCTTGAATAGGCCATATATAGTATTGTGTGATATTTCAATTATGAAACACGCTTCAGGAAATAGTTGGTTTGTGTCTACAATAAAACATGTTACAGAGAATATCTGTTAATTGTCTAAAGATAGAAAATGCTCCAGAGAATAGCTGCTAAGCATCTAAAAATAGAAAATGTTCCAGAGAAAATCTGATAAGTATCTAAAGATGGAACATGTTCCAAGGAATAGCTGGAAAGTATTTGGATGAAACATGGTTGAGGGAATAACTGAATAGTGTTAGACGTCAAAATTATTTTTGTGTTCATGTGCTGGGATGACAGAATAAACTCCCAACATTTTCGCGATGGTTTAAAAAAAATACCCAGTAAAAAAATCTTGGTTCAGGTTAAGAAAATAATAAAAGCAATACAATGTGTCTGAAGGTTACTATTAGTTCACTTTACCTGTGATTGCCATAATATACAATAATGGAAATTAGTTAACAAAAGATATATTAAAGTTTCTCTTGTTTTGATAAAATAATGATAATGCATAATTTTCCTTGTTTAATGGTCAAATTCCCTGACTTTTTTTGCTAAATCCCCGACTATTCCAGATTTGTGTCCACCCTATCTATGGTATATTTTTGGGTGTGGCACTGACTAAAACCTTGATTTAATGTCTCCTCTATGGTATATTTCTGGGTGTGGCACTGACTTAAACCTTGATTGAATGCTTCCTCCATGGTATATTGCTGGGTGTGGCAATGACTACATCATTGAATGAATGCCTCCTCTATGGTATATTGATGGGTGTGACACTGACTAAAACCTTGATTGAATGCCTCCTCTATGGTATATTTCTGGGTGTGACACTGACTTAAACCTTGATTTAATGCCTCCTCTATGGTATATTTCTGGGTGTAGCAATGACTACATCATTGAATGAATACCTCCTTTATGGTATACTTCTGGATGTGGAAATGACTACATCATTGAATGGATGCCTCCTCTATGGTATATTTCAAGGTGTGCCACTAACTAAAACCTTGATTTAATTCCTCCTCTATGGTATATTTCTGGGTGTGACACTGACTAAAACCTTGATTGAATGCCTCCTCTATGGTATATTTCTGGGTGTGACACTGACTAAAACCTTGATTTAAAGCCTCCTCTATGGTATATTTCTGGGTGTGGCACTGACTAAAACCTTGGTTGAATGCTTCCTCTATGATATATTTCTGGGTGTGGCAATGACTACATCATTGAATGAATGCCTCCTCTATGGTATATTTCTAGGTGTGGCACTGACAAAAACCTTGATTTAATGCCTCCTCTATGGTATATTTTTGGGTGTGGCAATGACTACATCATTGAATATATGCCTTGTCTATGGAATATTTCTGGGTGTGGCAATGACATCATTGAATGAATGCCTCCTCTAAGGTATATTGATGGGTGTGGCACTGACTAAAACCTTGATTTAATTCCTTCTCTATGGTATATTTCTAGGTGTGGCACTGACTACAAATGCTGGCACAGGTTCTTGCAATGTGTTTATTGTTGTAGTTTTATTACCCTGATAGTGAGTGAGATCACTCCCGTGGAATCGGATAAAGCCTCTTTGTCTAAAGGTTTGGCTGTCCTCAGTTCACCATTCTTCGGATCCAATAAGAAATAGTCCAAGGGATCTGAAATATAGTGACACAAAAATTTAAGATGAACTCACAACATCAATGTTATGTTGGTGTCTTCATGTAATGGGATGCCATCCGCTCAATGATGTTATTTTAATTATGTTTCCTAATTACTGTCTAGAAACACAACATTGTGCCAATGTGATGTGATTTATTTTCAATAGATAACATGGTTTTTTTTAATTCATGTGTGTCACAAACTGATACATTATGATTGTTCACAAAATCAGTCTGGACAGCTGAATAAAAATCAATCAAGTTTGATTCCTGTGTCCAGGTTGTCATTCTGTCACCTAATTGAATTTGATTCAGATATCAGGACTGATCAGTTTGTGATTCATGTGAATCAAAATAGAAAGTTCGTGGTATTATAGTGTCAGTGATAAGTAACTGGAGAATTTGATTGTGGATAGCTAGCTCTGAGTGGCCGATACAGTTACCACCTGTCCTATAGAGACAGTTTCAAAGTCAGACTTAGTATTCCTCAAGTGTGGTGCTATACAAAATACAGGACAACACCTACCTAGACCAGAATGAAATAGTTTCACAGATACGATATGTACCAGAATGGCTCAGTGACAGAGCACTGGCACACATTGGTTTTCATTTTTCAATTAATTTAATAAAATAAAAGTGGCAATTTTGTATTTTATATAGCTTTGGAACAATACAATTACAGCTACATAATTTGTGTTTTATTGTAAGCTAGGGACATGTCTTGAAATCAGCACCTCCAGCTACAGTAGCCCCGCGGCTTCTTTGGTGCTGACTGACAGCTCACAGCTAACTTCTGACAGTCAACATTTAGGTATATACCTACATTTTGACTGTCAGAAGTGACAACTGCTTAACACATATTTTTACAGATCATATGGCTCAGCGTAGGGATACATAATTTGGTCTGGTAACTTTTGAAAGCCGTCACTCAGCACCAAAGAAGTCATGGGGCATGTATAGCTTTGTGTACTTAATGATACCAATGTTTACACCCAACATTCACAGTTGTATTCTAGTTAGTTTTATAGCTCTCATTTAAACATAAAATATAAGTGTATTGTTCAATGTCCTTTTAGTTTGAATCATGAAAATGACAGAAATCATCATTTTTCGCAAGTTTGGACACCATTGTGCCCAAAATAGAGTGGGTAAAAAATAAAAACTGGGGAGTGCTATTTTAGTGGTTCATCTGGAAACAAAAATTGTTTGAAATCCATTTAGTTTATAATTTATAAGAGTATTAAGACACACACACACACACACACACACAATGAACAAAGTATTGCACCTAAAGGTAAAAGATTGGGTGAGAATAGAGAAAGGAAAATACCAAGTAATTGTTGTGTTTGGTCTCGTGTAACATTTTAAATAAATATTGTATAGTGCTACAATGTAGTTTAAAAACTATCCTAAAAACATATATATTGTTTTAAATCTGTATGAAGGTCAAGAACCTACACACATGAATTAATACTTTCTCAAGTATTTCATTGGCCTAAGATTTCATGTTAACATGACTCAACAATATATCAGTGATGGTATTTCACTAACTTGTAACGAGCTCATATACAACTTTCCTGGGTTGTCCTCTGTCCCTGTCCCTCGCTTGTATTGTCATGACCAGAGTCCCTATAGGGTCATCTTCTTCCACTACTCCTGTGAGAGAGCCTAGGAACTCTGGTGGAGAGTTCTGTACGTCTTCAACCTTGACCTCTAGCACTGTGCTGCTGTTGAACTCTCCATCCTACAAATATACAGCACCATCACATCTTTAAGTTATTATCAAGGTGTTGTCAGTGGCATTTGGTTAATTTTGGACAAAGGGAAGCAATGAGGCTACAATAAAGGGGGTCTGACGGACCCTAGTTTATTTGAGCGCTCATACTGACCCTTCCTTAGTTTTTTTAATAGTTAAAAGTATTATGGGGAAGAATGGAAGGTGGTGACACAAAATAAACATGGAATAAAGCAAAATAATTTGTGATTTTAGAACTAGTACTCAATTTTTAAATATTATATAGAGTAACTCTAATTCAAGTATAATAGTAGTAGTAATAATATTAGCAATAATAACAACAATATTAATAATAGCAACAATAATAATAATAAATTTACTATTTACTATAAATTTACTATTGTTTTATCTTGAGTTGTGGCCTGCAAATGAGTTTGACCTTTGGCATACCTTTGAAAAGCTTTGCAAATATTATTAATATCATTGAATTTGGATTTTTCTAAGCGCCATTATTGTTAGTAAATAATAAGGTCAACGAAATAATTTTCTGTCAACCCAACACCTTGATTATAATTACCAGGGCCCGGAAGTTGATGCCATTATAAACCCTAAAAATGCACTTAAAAATTGAGTATTAAAGCACTCAAAAATAAGAAAAATGCCCTTAAAAACAAAAAAGATGCAATTAAAAATTGGTTTTTTTTATTCTAAAAATACTAAAAAAAAGCTCTTAAAAATTAATAATATATTAAAAATCCATTTATTCTTCTTCTCCGATTATGGTAATGTGGGAATCCTGAAAAAGGAGAACTAATTTAATAAATATTGTATAACCAATCTGCCCAATAAAATAATAAAATAGGCAGAACATTTGTGTGCATGTGAGAATGATATAGAGATATAAGTACATCTTAGATTTACCTTATTCTGCATTGCAATGCACAATGAAGGTCATCTTCAGATTTTCAGGTGTGAACGATCGGCGATTATCGGCCAAGAGGTTTTTGTACCTGGAGAAGCTACGCTCTACATCCACAGATGTTATTGGAGCATACTTGTATGGAATGTCACCAGGCAATATGTCCTCTTCAATGTCTTCTAAAGAGTCACTTTTACCGGTGATTATGTCAGCAATTTTACACACTGTTTTGAATCCCGAATTTTTTATCAACACATTCTGAAGTTTTGCAAACACTGCTTCTCCAATTTTGCCTGAAGCTTTCTTGAGGTTATCTTGTAGTGTTGTGATAAGAGCAGTAGCGTCAGACAATGGCATACCTTTCTTTTCTAAGTGTGTTATGGTTACGGTCAAAATACTGAAATTAGCTTTGATATACGCCAGGTTTCCCTCAATTTCGCGATCTGAGAGCATATCTTGTGCAATCTTGATAGATACGGCCTCTTCACTGTCAAATCTGTTCACAGCTGTTTTTAAAACACGAATATGGTCACAATAATAGAAACACGCATGAAGCCATGTGCACCATCGTGTAATTATTGGCTGAGGTGGTAAGGGTACATCAGGTGCCACCGTCTTGAAATCAAGTACTCTAGATGGCGCTTTCAAGAATACTTTTTTAACGTTTGACACTAGTTGGTCAACATTTCCAAAGTTCTTTCTCACCTCTTCAGCAACTCGATGAACTGCATGAGCGACACATGTTACGTGAATCATTTTAGAATATAATGCTTTAATTACAGTTGCTGCTTTGACCATATACGGCGCAGCATCACTTACAAAAAGAAGAACATCATCGTGCTTAATACCGTCAGGCCAAAGCAGAAACATGGATTTATCAAACAACTTGCTGATTGTGGAGTGGTTGGCTTTATCCAAGATTTCTGTATTCAAGAGAAATGTTTGACCAACAGTATTCAGTTCAAGAGTTCCAATAACTACGTTACCTACATACCGACCTTCTACATCTATTGTCTCATCAATTGATACCCAGATTTTTTTCCCGCACACACTGCTTCGTATTTTATCTAGAGTTTTCTCATAGCACAAGCTCACGTAACTTTTACGCAGAGTAGATTCATCTGGTATAGAATTATTCGTGTGTCTTTCTAAAAACTCACGAAATTTAGGATGATTTACTTTTCCGAGTGGAATATTAGCTGACAACAATACTTCGCACAACTCTTGATTAAAAGAAGATGATTTGGTTTTAGAGGTTGAAGCACTTTGGAACAGCAATCTTTGAGTTAATTTTTTTGTTGCTGTCCGTTCTAAAGCACTCTTGTGTTTCTCACGACCGATATGCTGAGTAACAGAAAACCTTTTTTCTGCTGAAACTGTCGACTCGCACAATTTACAAAATAATACTCTCCCATCTGTGGAAAAAACACTTTCACCAAACTCATTAACTAACTGTCTTAAATGGGAAGATTGAGATGGTTTAATTTTCGGCATCCTGCTCACTTGGAAATACAAAAATATATGAAAGTACAACAGGCTTAACATGAAACTCTTGGGGGTTGCGCAGTGGCAAAAAATAATAATGTACACATGCGCGGACCAGTTCAAGGACAAGTGAACGTTGTCACTCCTAGGGGAGTATCCCCCGCCGCCCCTGCATGTGCGGCCGAGTTCCATGTTAAAACTGACCAGTAGTAGGTCAACTAGCTTGAGAGATACAATTTAAACTTACACTAATCTACTCAACTAACAGCCAAATTCTAAACAATTGTGACTGTACCACTGAGGTAGACAAAGCTTTACATTCCTTAAATTCCAAGCCAGCCAGTTGTCCAGCACTGGGGTTTTCCATTGAAACATAAACGAGATAAGAATCTAAAAATATATATTTACTTTTCCTTCTTAATGTCTTTCGTATTTAGTACTGATTTGTCAGAAATATTAGGCTACACTCATATTTTCATGTCCAGCCGTACTAATAATTACAAGAGAAAATTAATGTTTTAAGTAAATTCAAATAATGGATTTATGAATATGTGCATTACCCTTTGTGAGCTATTATTTTTATGTAATGATTCTAAAAATGATATAAAATGCACGATAAGAGTAAAAACAGTAAAAAAATGCCTCAAAAATGCTGCAAAAACGCCAAAAAATGCCATTAAATGTAAAAAAAACTAAAAATGCAAAAATATGCACAATAAAAGTAATGTTTTCGATATCAGAGTGTCATAACATGTGATTATATAAAAGTTAGCATTGCGATTGACTTCAGAGAAAAAAGATGCAATGTCATCAACTTCCGGGCCCTGATAATTACTAAACACTCTCATAAAATTGAGTATTGAAATGTCAAAGTATTTTTTTTAATAGGTTGTCTAGAGATGGAGTGGGTCTGCCTGTTTTGAATATTTTTTTAAATTTTTCTTCTTCAAAAGATCGGGATGAAAAAAAACTATGCTTCAAAAAGAGTTTTGACACAGCAGCCCTTCTCTTACACTGCCACACTTGTTGACGCATTCGTCGTTCTACTACTGTATGCAAAGAAACAAACCGCTTCCCTTGGAGGATTAAACAAGTGTCAATATTCCGTAAAATAAAACTAAATTGAATGTAAATTGGTGATAAATAAATTATTTTGTAATATAGTGCCCATAATTAATCTAGAAACAATAAATATTGCTAAAAACAACCTACAAAATAAGATTTTAACAGTATACTATGTAAGATTATACACCAATAATTAAAGTAAACTCAAGGATTATTACTCAGTAGCGGATTTAGGCTTAGGCCCGTGAGGCCCGGGCCTAGGGCGGCAAATTTTGAGGGGCGCCAAAATTTTTAAGATGACTAAAATTAAAAATTGATTGGGTTTTCTGTAAACTGTAAGACCAAATTTTAAAGTTTATTTTATTGCGCTCTTACTATCGAAACATAGTACCATTTTGAGGGTAGAATTTCTTTGTTAAAATAATTAATCAGGCAAGTACTAAAATTTGAAATATCTAACAAAAATAGTTTTAAAAACTTTTTTTTAATGCTAGCATATTATTTATTTACGAATTTAGATTTTTTCATATTTTTCATTCAAAATTTATATATAACATTTGTTTGCGCTTTATTATTATTGTTATTATTTTCATTATTTTATACACACACACATATGTGTATATATATATGTTTATATATATATATATATATACACTGTTACAATAAAAAAGGGCGCCATATCGTCTCGGGCCTAGGGCGTCCTCAAACCTAAATCCGCTACTGTTATTACTCGCCTACTCCCTTTCCCTGATGAGGGCCGAACAGACCCGGAAACAAACAAATAACGAAATAGAGTGAGACCAGCTGGCTGGCTGGTCAGTCTGAGAAAGAACTGTTTGCTCTATGAAATAAGAGCTGTCACCTCAACTATTACTAGCACTAATACTAATAATTTGTTTTAACTTTATTTCCCTATTATTTTCTTTATTCCCCTTTTAATTTTAAGGAAGCATCGCTTCCATTGAATAAACACCACTGGGTGTTGTACTCCCCATCCTACAAACATACAGCACCATCACATCTTCAAACTATTATTAAGGTGTTATATATACTCTCCATCCTTAAGGCATCAGTCTCATCTGGTGCTGATAACAAAGGGGTTATAGTATAAATCCCAGCCAAGTGTACCAAAGTCGTTCTTACAAAAAGATTTCTAACTTTTTATCCACACAAATGCAGGTAAACTTTGTTCCACCTGTCAGGTAACAGGCTCACCTTACTTGGTTACATTATGTAATAGCTTATATTATTATTATTATTATTATTATTATTATCACCGCATCTTACTACCCGTTCGGGTTATATGCACTTACACTAATGTGTAATGGTAGAGTGATTGTGAGATTAAATGGAGGACCTACAGTTTAACGTGGAATCCAAACCACGGTGGAGGCCTGGCATTCCCCACATTCCCAAGTTGTGATTAATACACGTCTTGTCAGAGGTGAATAGCTTATAGAATACATTCACACTGTAAGGTAGCATAAGTTTAAGGTAAGAATACTACCTATAAGTCTAAACAAAGTGTACATTTACTCATAGTGAAGGTGTACTAAGGATGGTTTTCCACTCTACCTCCATACAAATTCAATTACATTTCCTTTAAATTCTACCTTTACTCATCATGCTTTATAATTACATGATCTGTAGCGTTAGAGTAGGTATAATAATGCAACATTAAGCTTCAACATCTTTACATCCTCCAAGGTTTTGGGTTTGGGTCTTGCTTTGGGTGCAAATTATAGCCCCTCTCAATCAACATAATGTTTAGTCATGATTATTCCCTGTAACAACCTGATTCGTTATACATAATATTCTTCTCTGGAGATTAAGAATTATAAAAAAATTGCATTGTTACCATTATATAGAATTACTTTCATAGGGCTAGAATTTAGTGGCTGAAACAGCAAATAATCTTGATTTAGAGAGTTAAAAGAAATTGGGTTTTTTTTCCTCCAAAATATATTGAGTTCAATTGAAACTACTTTTTAGTACAGGATTAACAAAATCTGCCTATTATAGAAGGTATCTTAGAATTAAAGAAGATTGAAAACTTGAATCTTATTGTACTTTATTTGTGGGCTATAATAAGAAACTTTATTTAATTATCCTACATATTGACTGAGGCATAAGTTTTTAGAGGGTGTTATGAGATAACTTCCCGCCATCATTCATAAAGCACACCCTTCTCCCAAAGTTTTAAAATTATTCTTCAAGTTCTTATATGCTAAAATATTTTTTAATTGTTTTTTTGTAAATCTCAAAAGGAACAACACTCAATCCAATAATAAAAATAAGTGGTCAATCAATAAATAAAACAAAAAATTTCAAAGGAATTAAAATAGATAGGGATTAATAATTAGTAGGGGAAAATAGATTTTAAACGACCCCTTATTTTGGACATATTGCAGGAAATGGCTCATTCCTCCCTGTAGATGCACAATGTAACTACACCCTAGAATGAATGATAAAAGAGACCCTCCCTTTTATTGTGCTTTCAATGGACATTGTGATGCATGTGCAATCCAAAAACTAGTATTATCCAGTCTAGTGTATAAACTCCTGACCTTTTGTGTTCCATCTAAACTCTAAAGATTGACAAGCATGAGTAGAGAGTACAATTCCAATGTATGTTTAAAAAAAATAGTAATTTATTTTCAACTTTTAATGGTGGTAGAACTGGTTACTAGAACACCTCATCACTTATGTGAGATTCACAGGTAGAAGCTTAGCATAGTCTAAGACATGATTCATATGTTTGTTGAAAATACAAAGCAGAATTTATATGAGTGGTGCAGCAATTCACAAGCTGTATGTTGACCATCAAGCTTCCCATCTGACGAGTTATTTAAAATCTCCTCACAGCAATAATAACAACTGTCAGCTTGTATCTCCCTTTGTAGGTGTGTGCACACTAATAGACATAGTTGGTTTTGAAATTTGATCTAGTCTTCTGAGTAGATGATATCCTACACAATAAAGAAAGATGGAACAATTTCTAGTTAGTTGTGCCAAACAGACAACACAGATTGCGATGATTTTGTATGATTGGTTCATGTCTCATAACGTGAACATTCGAATCCACAGCAAAAGCTTTGCGGCTTAGTAATACACATGCAATGTAATGTAAGTGTGTCAAACTTACTGTGGCATTTAGGATGAGCTGGTGTAAGTGTTTCTTGCTGTAATCCAATGACTCCCTGAGAACAACAGCACCCTCGTATCTCCGAGATGTCGCATTCAGAGTCACAATCTCAAACTTGGTGCATGGAGAAAATCCCTGCAAAGTTGTCCAAAAACAATAAACCAAACTCTTACCATGCTACCAGGAGGAATATTCCAGAAAGGAGCTGGATCATTTCCTTTAAGATGCTTTTCAATATACATGAGAGTAGCAACTAACATACAATAATGGAGGCTTTACAAGATCTTAAAACATAATTACATGTCAAACTAATATTTATGGGGTTGAATTTTTTACCATTGAGCTTTGGAATAATTTTATTTGAATCTCAGAGTACAAATTGATAAGGTTTATTAGAATGCGACTGATTTATATTCTACCATAGGTCTAAGTATAGTCCCAACCATTAAAAACCCATCTGCCACCAAACAATATTTATTTGTAAGTTTAACACATTTTGTAAGGAGCATAATGTAAAGTGTAATTTTTATAGAAAGGAATTTTTAGAAAATCTAAACATACTTTTTGTGATAGTTTACTACTATATTATTAGTATTATTTTATAGTAATTAGTAAGTAGTATTTATCAAGTGGCAGCTGCAGATATATTTAAATGTTTTCATTTATTCTGGCAAAGTAAAGGTGCAACACCTTCCCTTACAATTAGATAGGTTACAAAATGATTCATAATTATACCTATTACAAATTTAAATTTAAATAAAGTCACTTATTGAGCAAAAATATTGGTAAATTAATCTTAAAAACCAAACAATTGGTAAATTACATACAAATCAACCAGTCACAATTATTAATATCTGATAAATTAATATAAATTGTATTCCATTCATAAATCATTTATTATCTTAATAAATCAATCATAGTACAAAATGTATATAATAATAGTATAATAATATTAGCACTGCATCTTACTACCCGTTCGGGTTATACGCTTTAAGTACTAATTACGCTAATGAATTAGGAATTGGGACGGTTGTAATAGAGGAAGTGAACCCGCATTTGCGTGGAGGGAGAGTGGAAAACCATTTAGGGGAGGAAAAAAACCAGTTCACTCGACCGAGATTCGAACCTCGATCTCCCCGTCCTCAGCAGTCGAGCTCAACCCGACTAGCGCGTTAGCCAACTACGCCACCGAGGCGGGTAAAATGTATATAAATGCATATGGTTACAAACAATAAATTTTAGAAAAACTACGCAAACACAAATTGGTCTATTATTTTAGCACCGTGTCTTACTATCCATTTAGGTTATACATTTATGTACTAATTAAACTAATGGGCTAGGGATGAGAAAGGATTAATTTAGATAATGTGTACCCACATTTGGGCGGGAAACCATTCAGGAAAAATCCCCTTCAATAAACCTGACCGAGATTGAACCATGATCTCCTCGTCATCGGCAGTATAGTTTATTGCAAGAGTAGAGCACCTTAGATCATGCAGCCATCGAAGTGGGTTTGTCTATTTAACTTCATAACTACTCAAGATAAAAGAACCTTATTTCACAAATGTAAATAGCTATTCTTGAAAAGTAGTTAGCGTGGTCAAATTTGTGATGTTATCAGGTATCTCATTCAATGCCCATGATGTCGTTCCAGTGAAGGACTGGAAGTAGGGCAGGGATGTAGTAAGGGGTGTACAGAGGACAAAACAATTGCTAGCACAGGTACTAAGCCAATGTTGTTTTTTCTACTCAGGAGAAGATGAGTTAAGAATTTTTAAGACTAAAGTTAAATTTTTCCATGACGTGAACCTGCCAGCGAGCTATACTGAATGAGGAGCCACCACCGTTATCGATGATAGTGCCAACATTTGTAAATAGAGGGTGTAATGTGGTCAGCACAACGAACCCTTAGGCCATTAATCTCAATTTTCTAGACCAAAGACTAAAGCAAAATTGTGAAATAAGTGTCATTCTTTTAGTCATAGCTATTAAAGCTTTTTAAAGTATGGTGATATGTGGTTGAAGTATCTTAGATTGTAAAGTAAGCAAACCCGCGGGCGTGTTGGAGTTGATTAAACAGCGCCTCTGTCAGGTCATTGTATACAATGTCACAGTAGTCAGAATGAGTTAGTAACAAACTTACTATAAGCAGAGCTGTAAGTTCAGGTGCTAAGAAATGTCTACACGATCACATGACTACATACATACATACATACATACATACATACATACATACATACATACATACATACATACATACATACATTAAACTAGAGCTAGCAAGTGCCTTTTAAAATTGGATTGTATACATTAGAAAATGTTAACAAAACAAACTTAATTACTAATCCTTGAAATCTCCCTACATATCCTTCCATTAGACATACCATGTGTATATATGTCAGATCTGAGAATTCCATCATTGCCAGGCCATTAATTAATATGATGACTGACCACAATGTAGTGGAGAAGAATTACTAGTTCTCTTCACATTTTAATTTTAAGTGTAAGTCAGTAAATTGTGTGTAGGGATTTTGGGTAGAATGAATTAATTTAAACCAAATTGATGGTTAAATTAAATACTTTTTCCACATCCAACATTTGCATGATTTTAATCTAACCCCATTAATTCTCAATTATGAAGGTTTTAGGCCTAACTGGGACTATAATAAACCAATACCCAACTAAATTAAGATAAGGACATGTGAATGTGAATTATCTTTTAGTAAGAGTCAGATCTGGCCCAGAACCAGCCATTTCTGGGCCAGAATTAGTCTGGGCCAAAACCAGTTAGATCTAGCCATAGCCGTCCAAATCTGTGGCAGATCTGGCCTCTGGTCAAACCTGATTTTTCAACTGGTCATCATTAATGAACATAATGAACTTACCGCTTGTTCTTCTGACTTGTCATAACACACCACCTCCAGGGTGTCTCCAAGAATGTCTGGATCCTCCACATAGATCCCAGTGAAGATTGTTGTTCCCAAAGGTGTGTCTTCTGGTACAGAGGTCTCATAGGGCATCTGAAAGAATTACAGTCAAGTAAAGATGATACATTACTAAAATAGTTTATAGCGTGAATGTAAAGTTTAAAAGGATGTTCTGGGCAAAATTTTAGAACTATAGTCAATATATACATTGTTATCAAACGTTTATTTTCCTTTGCTTACATGTTATATAATAGCCAGATTGTGTGGGTTGTTCAATGTGTGTGCTGGCACTTAGAATGTTCCTATTGATTGGAAGAATGCTGTCAATGTTCCTTTTTACAAAGGCATAGGCAGTAAGAGGGAATGTAAGAAATATAGGGCAATAAGTTTGCTAAGTAATCCAGGCAAAGTTTTTGGGAGTTTTAAATGAGAAGGTGTGTGAAAAAACTGTGGGCCATATTTGGGGTGAGGATTGTGGTCTCATCCCAGGTAGAGGTTGCATGGATAATATATTTACATTGCAACACATGATTGAGAAATGTATGGCAGTAAGGAAGAAAGTTTATTGTGCATTTGTTGTTCTGGAGAAAGTATACGAGTGGGCCAATAAAAGTATGTTGTAGAATTTTCTTAGAGTATGGTGTGGATGTACGGTATTGTTAGTAAATGCAACTACTTTGGCGGTGTATGATAGAAGTAAAGTGTGCGTGTTAGAGTGGATGGATCTTTGAGTGAATGGTTTGATATTGAATAACGTGTTAGACAAGGTTGTGTCATGTCTCCAGGGTTGTTTAATTTATTCATACATAGTGTATTAGGGATACATGTGAGGATGCAGTTGGTGTATAAATGGACAATGTGAATATGAGAGTGCTGCTATATGCAGATGCCATATTAATGGCTGAGAATGAAGTGACTTGCAGATGGCATTAAATCGTTTGAATGTGGCAAAAGAAGAATGGATCATTGTACAAATGTCTATGTCTCCAAAAGTGAGGGGATAATTTTTGAGGACGAATCAGGATATAATTGTCAGCTTAGTATAAACGGAAAACTGTTAGAACAAGTGAATTATTTTGTGTATATGAGCAGAATGTTTTATAAAAATGGATGGATAATGAAATCGATAAACAAATTAATGCATCTTGAAGAGTAGTTGGATGTATGTGGACTATTACAAAGAATGAGGTACTATCAAAATAGGCAAAGATGGAAGTTTTTAAAAATGTGTTAACGCCAACGTTGGTTTATGGATGTGAAGCATGGATTTGTCAGGAGAATCACAAGAGCAAGGTAGATGCGGTTGGAATGAAAGTACGTGAAAAAATTCGTATGGACATAGTCAGTAATGAAAGGGTGCTGAAGGCATGTGGTTTGAAAGGGAATCCAATAGGTCAATGGACATGTTGAGAGGATGAGTCTGAATCCAGCGAAGAAGAAAATATATGAAGGTAAAGGGTGTGGATCAAAAGAAAGGGGTAGGCCATTTAAGACATGGCTCAATGTTGCAGATTAATTTGTGAAAATGAGAAACATTAAGAGCTTTAAGAATAAAAGAGCATATATGACTAAGTGTAGAGATGTAGTTGAAGCGAAGGGAGTATGCAAGGATAAGGAAGTGTGTAGAAAGTTTGTGAGGATGGATTAAGTAAGGAATTGTTGTTTTTTGATTGTATGCACAGTTTCTTGCATACACCTTAATGGACCGGCGTGATTAGGTGTGTGTATGTATTATATTTTTCACTAGCAAAAGTACCTGAGGCTGCCCTGGATAACCACATAATGGATTGCATGGTTACCACTGGCAATACTTTTCTTTGCTTCAAGCAACATAAAAACTCTTTAATGTATTAATACAGATAATCAAATACTCTTTAAAATGTGTTCGGTGCTAAAATACCACAATGCCTGTGAAATGTGGAACAAGTAAAGTCTTGTGTTTGGACAAGATAATATATTAGTATGGTATATTAGTTGAGAGAGTTTTTTTTTAAGACTAAGTTCTGGAATTTATTAAACAATAACATAGTTACATAGTTATGGGCTTGTTACACAAGAGAAGCTTGTTTCACAGTTATATATTCTTGCTATGCAAGAGGAGCTTGTTTTTCTCTCTCTCTCTCTCTCACACACACACACATACATATATATACTTATTACACAGTTCTAGATATGCTTGTTACACAGTTTTAGAGATGAGTGTTGCACAGTTCTAGAACTACTTATTACACAGTTTTAGATATGCTTGTTACACATTTATAGATATGCTTGTTACAAAGTACTAGATATATTTGTTACACAATTTTAGAGGTGTTTGTTACACAGTGTTAGATATGTTTGTTACCCAGTTCTAGAGATTCTTGTTACCCAGTTCTAGAGATGCTTGTTACACAGTTTTAGAGATGAGTGTTGCACAGTTCTAGAACTACTTATTACACAGTTTTAGATATGCTTGTTACACATTTATAGATATGCTTGTTACAAAGTACTAGATATATTTGTTACACAATTTTAGAGGTGTTTGTTACACAGTGTTAGATATGTTTGTTACCCAGTTCTAGAGAT